>CAAKHG010032318.1:0-14432 GCA_901007715.1 Dactylopterus volitans
CACACACACACACACACACACACACACACACAAACAATGTGTGTGCGTGTGTGTGTGTATGTGTGTGTATGTGTGTGTGTCAGCATCTGAACGGCGAAAGCTCCTCCCTCGTCCCCTCCCGTCCCTCCTACACCTCCTGCCTCATGTGAAGTTGAAATGTCTGAGGAGGGAGGATGCAAGTCAAGACACACACTTTCACCTCTACACACACACACACACACACACACACACACACACACACACACACAAAGAGGCTCCAGTTTTAAGCTAACAAGCTAAGATTAGATGAAAAGCTGTATTATGATAAAAATGGTGTTATTATAAATATGCATTCAAAGTCTGCAATTTAAATATTTAATTCTCTGTTCATTCATTTATTAAATTTTGCCACATGAGGGCAGTGAGGCTGCGACTTACACCCCGAAACCTTTCATGTCCTCCAGGAAGCCACTTGATTTGCAACGCAAAAACACGTTTAAAAACACCACAGAGACGACAACAGACATTAAAAAAATAAAAAAAAACTAACTGTGCAGCAGGAAGTCCAGCGAATGTAAAAGTACATCACACATCTCCCTCTAAACTCCACATGGCCGCCTCCTCATGTTCAGTTGGGTTATCGCCACGGGAGCCGATGAGGTTTTAGCTGGACCGGCTCTGATCTTGGGGTATCTGGACCTCAGACCTCACCTGACCACCGTCAATAAGAACTGTGCTATCAACATTGAGAAAAATGTAAATTTCTGAGGAAATAATCAAGCAGTCGGCTTTTTAAAAAGAAATCGTGTCAGCACATGGAGTATAATATATAGGAGAGTAAATATTATCTTATATACATCAGGATATAAAATATTCTTAATATAAAAATACTGATTAATGCAGCTTTAAGATCACTTCGTAACGTTGTAGCAGAGCTGATGATGACCGTGAACGCGGTGCAGTTTCAGCCCATCTTCACCCTGAAGAGTCCGCAGGCACACCGAGCGATCGCCAAAACGTCTGCTTATCCGCAAAAACTAGATGAATTAGAGGTCATACCCGACATTAAAAGGACCTGCAGCAGCATCTGTGTGAAATACTGACATCATCAATAATGGCGACCACTAACAGGAGCTGGAGAAGAATTCCTGTTCCGTGGATCCCAAACCAGATGAAACTTTGACCGGTTCCTCCAAAGCCCCTAAGCAGAGCATCACCATATGGTGGTGGAGGGGGTTTGGATGTCCTAATGATCCCAGCAGCTATGTTGTCGGGGGCAGCAGCCCCTGGCAGGGTCCCGCATGGCAAAGCGGTCTTGGGTGAAGGGTCAGACAAAGAATGGTCCATAAAGAACCATATGAGGAGAGAAACCCAGCCCCTGCCCCAGCCCTGGAGCCGGGCCTGGGGTAAGGGCCTCTCGGCCAGCGCCTGGTGGCCAGGCCTTCACTCATGGGGTCCGGTCAGGTCCATCCTAAGGCAGAGACATGGGTCCGGCCTCCAGCAGGCCCACCGCTTGCAGGTGGAACCATATGGGTCTGGTGCAAAGTGGATCGGATGGCAGAACACTGCTGCCCTTGAGACCTGGACCCATATAAGCGGAGGACGACCAGACCTGACCAGACCGGACCAGACCAGACCAGACAGTTCTTCCAAAGTCCGTCAAAGTCTATCAGCCCTTCGGGTCAACCTGCTGACAGAAGGACGAGCTAGCATGGCTGACAGCATCACCCCACTGGCGAAGGTAAAGAACTAACGAGGGAACTGCAATCATGGATCAAAGTATCAGCTCCTGAAATGAATGGAAATGAAGGTAAATGTCAAAAGGTGAAAAAAGTATCAAGGCTGTCCTGGAAACTCAAGACAAGCTGGTTGAAAATCCTGCAACTGCTTAACCACTGTGATGCAGAACAGATGTGCAATTCCATCAAGACTGAAACATTAAAATAGTTGTGCTGTCCACAGATTATTGCTGGACCATAAACGCAATGACGCCCGCTAAGATCTCAGATGAAAGAGTCTAATGCCTCGATACTTCCTTTGCAGCGAGACGCATCGTAAGCAAAAACCAAGAGAGAGAGCGTGAACCTGCGAGTCGCAGCGCCAGGAAATAGACTAACCCAATCAGACTCAATAAAACGATGGAAAAATCAATCACCCGCTGGCTCAGACGGCAGCTCCTCGGCGCTGAGAAATCACTCGGTTCCGCTCTGGCGAGGCCTCGCACGCGGCGAAGGGCGCCTGTAAGGAAGCGACTGACGCATATTTGGCAAGCGGTCCGAAACCGTCGAGGAGAATTCAGTCGTGTGTTTACGCGAGTGTGCGAAGGGCGCGACTCGCGCGCGCAACGTCGCCATTGTCTCACATTTCTTACGCCTCTCACGTCTCGCCTCGTCTGCTGAGCTCCTGTCAATCTGAACCCCCTCAGAGCCAACGAGCGCGGCTCCGCCATCATATTCACAACACATCACGTCTCTCTCACCACTGACGGGAGAAGACCGGCCTGCTCTCATATCAGCGGCCAGATCGGAGTCCACTTGACCCCCAGAAGTCAAGTGCACTTCACTAACTGTACCCGGACCTGGTTCACTGACGGAGTGCTCGGGTCCGCTCGAAGACTCTTGAGTGCAGTTCGTGTGTAAGCATCTGCTGTGCTGTGGAGGCCTGCTGCCAAGGTACATATCCAGTCCACGGTGGACAACTATGTATAGAAATGGTTGTAATTCTTAGCTGTTGCCGCTGTTTCGCTCCTGGACCCCTTGAATCGATTGTTCTGTTTCATCTGCACCGTGGTGGCCTGCCGAGGCAACGCCACAGCAAAGTGCCAAACCACTTAAGGACCAAACTGTGCAGGCTGAGCTCCCCGACACCGTCCGTCTCTTGTAAACCTTTCACAGAGACGTAAAACAAACCATCGGCCCTGCAGCTGCTCAGGCGGCCGCGCGCCGCAGCCAGCGCAGCCAGCAATGTCGAACGGCGGCGCTTCAGCCGCTCAAGGTCGCGCAGTCGAAACCGTTACGGCAGGAGATTCGTAACCGGGTCTTCGGAAGGAATGAGAGTTATGAGGAGCGGGGCTTTTTTGCCGTGCGAGCTCGGGCTGACCTGGACTTATTTGCCTCTGTTGACTTACAGCAGGATCCAGAGTGTCTACAGGAGTTTATTTGTCGGGGGAGGAGGGATCTTCAGGCAAAGACCTTTATTACTGCTGACATTTGCCAGCTCCAGTAAATCTCTCTCACTTTTCCGGGTGAAGCGCACCGGCTTTTAAACTTTATGAAAGGACTCGGATAGGAACAGGTCACGGATGCGTGCGAATATCGCAAAGCCGACGCTTTAGCTAGCCCTTTGAAAATGGACCAACCGCAGGAGGCCGCTTTCATTACCTTCTTGGAATCCATAAAAAAAAACTAGAGTGTTTATATAACTAGAGCATTTATTCTGTTAGCTTTATGTCTTTCAGGTTAAGTGTGTTGACAGCTTGTTTCATGAGGCGAAGCTTCCGCGAATGAGCTCTCCTGCTGTTCAAATGAGTCCTCGAGAAATGCCATCATTGCTAGATCGTTCACTCCGTTTGCAGTACAGGTGTGCAGCTTTTATGGGTATAAAACACCTGAAGATGACAGTTAACGATGCCAGAGAAGCATTTCTATCGCACATGAAACGATCAAAAACGCCTTTGTAGTCTGCTCATGGGAATGGACACATTATCTCAAAAGCTCAAAAGGGTAAAAAGTTCAACCAACTCGTGGAAGGTTAAGAAATACTTAATTCAACCCCAAATCTATGGCTCGTTTTCAATACTTTTGATCACTTTTTATGGCAAATTCAGCGATAAGACCATTGGAGGCACTGGCAGACCAGTTTAAAGGGTTAAGCAAACAAGTCCATTAAGGCGGGAAAAGATTAAAAAAATAAGAAGAAGAAGATTAACAATGGACTGTTCATTCTAATGCGCCATGTAAACGGCTTATTAGAAAGACTTCTGTTTCAGAGCAAGAATGGAATATTTTGTGCGTGTAATCAGTGTGTGATGGCGGTTTCTCAGGAGGACGGCGTTCCTCAGCTAGCTGATGTTAGCGTGATGGTATCTCAGGAGGACGGCGTTCCTCCTCTAGCTGATGTTAGCGTGATGGTATCTCAGGAGGACGACGTTCCTCTACTAGCTAACATTAGCGTGGTGGTTTGTTGGAAGGACGCCGTTCCATCTACGAGTTTCAAAGTGATACAAGCTTAACGAATTTTGCATTTTAACACGTCACGGCAATATTTACGGCGAGAACCTGCCTATTTTACGCTGCAATGCTCCCAAGCTGGATTTCATCGTGGCCCCTCTTCTTCTGCTCTGCCAGTGTGTTTGTTTTTCTAACCAACAAATGACCTACACGCGCCCCCTTGTGGTAGAACAGTTGACACACGTGATCTCCGGGAAGCGGTAGATGGCATTGTTGATTAACACATTCCTAACTGTAATTCATCGATTAATCATCAAAGCTCTCGTCCTAATCAAAGATCTTCTGCAGAACTTGAAACACAGTCACAGCCAGCAGCCCCTCGGCTCGTCTCCATCCGCCTGGTAGCCCTGCTGTGGACGTCCAGACTAAACATTCCATCAGTCTGAGGTCACCCAGCCACTCAAATCTCCGGCCCAATGCAGCAGCTTAGAGCCCGGTTCCCCGTCAGCAGGAGACCAGTTCCCCCGGCCAGAGACCCAGTCAATGGACTGAAAACAGCAGCTCAATCGGGAATGTGGTTCATTGTGAGGCCAGAGAACCACATCACTGATGACTGGGAAGATTATCTTCTTCTGCCATCTTTATTTTACTGTTTAGCTCGAAAGGGCCGACCGCGCTGCTCCTCTTTCATCTCGCTGCCACTTGAGGCAATTTCCTAGTTAATCGAGAGAATCGCCCGCCTGCTGGATTTCACGGTTTCCACGTGTTGGGAGTGTAAACAGTTGGAGAAGTATGTGAACAAACAGTGTTAAACACTCCTCCTTGGCTCGGCATGCAAACAGCGTGCAGCTGTTAAAGGGGCCGACTTTCCCTCAATGCTGCTGCGCAAGAGCCTGCGGAGGAACGTCTGGGAGTCGAGACAAAGAGGAAACCAGGAACGCGGCGAACGACCCCCGCAGCTTTCCTCCCTAAACTCCACCCTGAAAGGCCAGAGACCAGATCCCTGAGGGGGTGGGGGGGGGATTTAAGCTGTGTGAGGTCGCTCCTTATAAACTGCCTCCTGTTTAGGAGATTTGAAACAACTGGATAATAAGGAGATGGACGCCCGGGAGGTTCTGCTCTGAGTCACGGCTTGTTTTTCCGCGGTGGAGATGAGGAGGGTGTGATTTTAGGGTGGAGGGTCCTCCACCGCGCAAGACAGAACCGGAAAGGTCCCACGTTCTCTGACTCATCGGCCACTTGGCGCTCGACCAACCACATCACTGGAGAGATGCGGTCATGTGGGCTTTATTTAGACCCAACCACATGCTACTGCCAGAGCAGAGGTTAATCCGTCCTCTGAATAATGGATGATCCGGACCGGCCAAGGAGGGCGTCTGCTACAACAACCGGTTGCCAGACCTGTTGCCATGAGGACGACGATCCACTAGGGGCTGTTCTTTCTCTGCGAAAGCCCAAATGGGGTTCAGCCAGCGGTACAACAAGAAGCTCAGCAGAGGTAATCTCAGGAGGAATGCCGAGTGTCATGAGTGGTTCATTTCAGTAGGTTCGGGGCTTATAAAAGGAGAACCCGATGAATTATGGATGCGCTTTAATATAAAAGTGAAATGGACGGCGTTTCCCTTTGATGGCTCCTCAGAGAGCCTCAGGCGGAAAAAAAACCCCAGGAGCCAGGAGCCAGATTCTCATGCGAGGGTGGAAACATGGTCTTTGCCAAGCAGCGGCTCCCCTGGGGCCCACATGGGGAAGTCCGGCGAGCCGGCGGCATGCAAGCAGCCGGATGGAGAAGCATGCAAGGCGGCTGTTGGCCACCGTCACCTGGCGACCGGTGACGGAACGCGACACCTGCGGCCGTGGCGTGGACAAGCGGGGCGTCGCAAGAGCAGCGTGGATGTGCCTGAACGAGAGCTGCAGGCTAACGGCTGCGCGCCGACACGTAGACGACGGCACCTAGCGAAAAGTTAGGAGGATCATCGAGTACAAGACATGGTTACTGGACCAATTATCGGCCCTCTGGTCACATTTCCAACGCGCCAGGATCCACAACACCAGGATGGTTCATCTGACCAAAGCGGTGGATCCAGCGGTGGAACAAGCGCCACCGTCGTCACCTGACTGAATTATCATTATGGTAACCGTGACAACCTTTGCCACTGCTCTGACAAATCACGAATCACCGTTATTTTGTCGAGTCACGGAATTGCCATAATGGAGGACGACGACGTCACCAAACACACAGCCGGACCGGCCCTTGAAGGCCGTCGCGACTCGGAACCAAATGAGACACTTTACTTTGGTCTCCATTCGCTTCGTCGCCCGTCTGAATGTTGAGATCCCCCCAGATGAGTGAAGGCGTGTGAACAGCAATCCCAGCAGCGGGCCAAACACACGGGCTCCCCGGCGGGCGCCCTGAGGATCGCCGTGACGACAGCCCTCCCGACTCATCTTGCGCGGCGTCTTCATCCAAGTGGCAAATTAACCGTCGACGCCTGCGAGCTCCGCTCAGCTTCCCCTCCTCACTCTGCTTCCTCTTCACTCCTGCTTACATTCTCTCGTCATGAGCCTGTCTGGTTTCAGTGAGTCCACTTTCCCACACACCCTGAACGCCTCATCGTCTTTTTCTGTCCCCGCTATGCGCGGGCGCCGTTCTGGCTGGCAGGACTGGATGGATGGGATTCACCTCGGGTCTTCAAGACGCTCCCAGCGTGTCTGCTGCCTCCTACTGGACTCAGGGGACCGGATAATTAGATTAAGAGATGAAGATCACGCGCGGTTGTTCTCACCTGGTACTGACTCATAACTCAACGTCCTTTTATTGCCTTTTTTTGTCGGTCATATTATCTCAGATGGCGTCATCGCAGGCCAGATAATCAACCGGGCCGGTTCTGGCCCACGGGCCTTACTTTGCCCATGTGAATTCAAAAGGAATTCTGTGAGCCGTATTTTTTCCATCATTACATTTTTATTAACCATTTAAATGTGGTAATAAAGGATTTAACCCTGGAAATATTGGATTATGGTACCACAAAAGCACTCTAATTTCACTTGTAAAAAGCTGCATGAACTCTGTCACCTGAGCTTCCTGCTATAGTTCATGAAACGACATGGAAGCTGAATGAAGGAAGAAAAAGGAAGCCGGAAACGCCTCTTTCAAAATAAAAGCAACACCCAGAAAACACAAACAGCTGACTAAAAGTGATAATCTACTACATACTCATACTTCATGCACTACATACTGTCTACTACATACTCATACTTCATGTACTATGTACTCATAATTCATGTACTACATACTGTCTACTACATACTCCTACTTCATGTACTACATACTCATACTTCATGTACTGCATACTGTCTACTACATACTACTACTTCATGTACTACATACTCCTACTTCATGTACTACATAGTCCTACTTCATGTACTACATTCTCCTACTTCATGTACTACATTCTCCTACTTCATGTACTACATACTGTCTACTACATACTCCTACTTCATGTACTACATACTCCTACTTCATGTACTACATAGTCCTACTTCATGTACTACATACTGTGTACTACATGTACTACATAATGTCTACTACATACTCCTACTACATGTACTACATAGTCCTACTTCATGTAATACATACTCCTACTTCATGTACTACATAGTCCTACTTCATGTGCTACATACTGCTACTTCATGTACTACATACAAACTTCCCCTGTGAAAGCAAACAGCTGAGCCTCCTTAAATCTCTCATCCACCTTAATCTCGCGCGCCGAAACTCTTCTTTCCGCGCTCAGTCCTGGGCCTTGAACGCATCCTGGTCAGCTGACTGCGACCATCATATCGTGTTCCTGACCGCGGCCCGGCGGCCCGGAGGCCTTCAGCGGTGAATGCGCGGCATGAAGGTAAAGGTCAGGGCAGGATGACGGATGCGGCGGGTGGCGGCGGGTGGCGGCCGGTGGCGGCGGCGTTCCCGCCTGTCACGCAGCGGCTGCACGTCAAACCCGACTGTAATGGCTTCATGAGGGGAGTCTTAAAGCGACGGCGTCCAGATGAAGCGCCGCGCAGCGACAGGAGGACCACAATCAGCAGCCACTCCGACGTGTTAAAGAACAAACAGGCGGCGTGTTTTTGGTCTTGTTTTTCTTTTTTTTTCTTTTTTAGAGGTTGCAGGGCGGGCGGGAAATAGGGAGGAAGAGGCCACGCCCCTCAGGGCCCCCCCGGCCCACGCACCGGAGGCTCAGTTTAGGTTAACCGCCGCTCATCATCTCCGAAGCTCTTTTAATCTACGAAACCAATCTGGCCTTTTATGTAACGGCGGTTTGTGTAGCCCGGCGAGTCGGCAGCGCCATTTAGGGTAAGTTGGAGCGTCTTCCGTCAAAGCGCCAGCGAGAGCGCGAGCCGGCGGCGTCCGGCGCTAACAAGCCCCGCTCCTCCATCTTTGGTGTCTCAGGCCCCCGAAAGAGATTAAGTGATCTGCTAACAGAGGGGAATGTAACAAGTTATTCCCCCTGGAATGTCAGCGCTTCTCAGGAGTGCGTGAGTGTGTGTGTGTGTGTATGTGGAGGGACTTGTGAGAAATGTAGAATGTCAGCGTGTTTCTGCGCGCGCGCGCGCGTGTGTGTGTGTGTGTGTGTGTGTGTGTGTGTGTGTGTGTCAGCTGTGACGGTCGCGCCGGCTCCAGTTGCTCCGAATGCCAGCGAGCAGCCATAAACTCAGGAGGTGACACGGCTGCTGAAAGAAGCCGGCCGACGCGCCCGCGCGCATCACCGCCGCCGCCGTCACCTGGTGACACACACGCCAGCTCGTGTGTGTGTGTGTGTGTGTGTGTGTGTGTGTGTGTGTGTGTGTGTGTGTGCGGTGATTATTGCCCGCTCTGACTGTAACAAGGCTCGGCTCTATTTGAGTCCCGCTGGCCGTTAAGCAGAAATGTTTCCACTCGCGTCCGAGGAGCTGGAGGGGTTTTTTTTTTTGTTTTTTTTTCCAGCGTGAATAAAATTACCGCCACGGCTAAACGAGCGCCTGTGTTCCCCCGGCAGAGTTCTACAGTTCTGCCTCTCACGGGCGCGCCCGCTGAGTCCTGCTGATGCAGAACCCATGGAACGTCGGTTAGAATCAGACAGAACCAGTTCACTGTCGCCCTTTACTGGATTCATGCAGTTCAATGAAAACTGGGTCTGTTTGCTGCTGATGAAGTATTATATACTCATAAGTCATGTACCACATACTCATACTTCATGTATCACATACTCATACTTCATGTATCACATACTCATACTTCATGTATCACATACTCATACTTCTTGCATCACATACTCAAACTTCATGTACCACATACTCAAACGGCATGTATTACATAGTCATACTTCATGTACTACATACTCATATTCCATGTACTACACATCCATATTTCATGTACTACATATGCATACTTCATGTACTACATACTCATACTTCATGTACTGCATACTCATACTTCATGTACTACATACTCATATTTCATGTACTGCATACCCATACTTCATGTACCTCATACTCATACTTGATATTACATATGCATACTTCATGTATCACATAGTCACACTTCATGTACTGCATACTCATACTTCATGTACCTCATACTAATACTTCATGTACTTCATACTCATAGTTCATGTACTGCATACTCATAGTTCATGTACTGCATACCCATACTTCATGTACCTCATACTCATACTTCATGTACTACATACTCATACTTCATGTACCTCATACTCATACTTCATGTATTACATACTCATACTCTGTGTACTGCATACCTGTACTGCATACTGTTAGCATATCACATCAGCATTCAGTGGGACACGTTTCCCGGCAGCCGAGAGTTAAATGGCTGAATCATTTACGTTGTACTTCCTGTCTTCAAAACAAAAGCACAACACTGATTTGTTAACAAGGGTTTTATCTCAGAAGCGACCGGGGTTGTGGTGCTATTTCTGCGGCTAATTTGATCAAATCTGATAAAGCTGCTGCAAATCTGTAAACAGACGGATAAACGGACCAAACATCTGCAGGGTTCCACCGTAGCTGGAGGTTTGTTTTTAAACTTCTTAAAATTAGAGATCCTTATTTTTGGAGCAGAAGGTGCCGTCTGCATGGACGCCCACTGTCGCACTGCTGTCTTTGAAGACGCAATGCATTGTGGGGGAGCTGAGTGGTTCCACCAAGCCGTCGACGCACACGCAGAAGTTCTCGCTACTCGTTTACATCCAGGTGTTTCTTACTCTTAACATGCTGAGCAGCTGAAATGCGACAAACTGGATCGGAAATCATTTTGTCTTCGTGTAAGATTTCTCAAATATTTTCTTTTATATCGAACAACAACAGCAAAAGCAACAACAACAACAACAAAAGCAAGAACCTTCCGGACTTTTCCAGACTCGCTCTCCGCCTAGACAGCTGTCATTGTGTGGCGAAAAATAAGACCCGCACCGGCCCTTTAAGACATCACAAAGCTCAAATTTAGACGCGAGACGGAGGAAACGGCGTGCGTAAAGTCGGAATCGCAGAAATGGGTCACATATGGGAAACATCTAGAAATCCTCAGAGCCAGAAAACTAATGGGGTGATGATAACGGGCTGGACGAGGGGCAGACGCACAAACACGTTATCGCTCAGTTTAAGAGGCTCTGGATGAGCCTGGAAACACGGCCCGGCGGTATGTGAGAACCCGGGCGCCCCGGACCGGCGCCGGGCGTCTCCTGCTGGTGGACGCGCATTCACCGGAGGTGCCGGACGAAAGTTTCTCATGAAAACGTGGGAGGTGACAAGACACGGATGGCGTGTTCCGCATGTTGGAACCCTGCGGTTTCTTAAACCTCTGACACCCGGTGGGGCGCCGTCCTGCGTTCTGGGAAACGCTCATTTACATTGTTCACCGTTTTGACACACAACTCTGTGCCCTCGAAAGGCCGGCCCGTCCTGACAGAACCCCCCCCCCCGCCGGCGTCCGTTTGCATCCCAAAGCTTGTCAAGTCCGCTTGCGAATGCTTGTACGCAGAACCCGTTCCACTAGGCGGTGCGTAAGGCACCATAAACTGCTAGAAATGCGAAGGAGGGCTTGGTCTCAAGGAAAACTAGATTTCGCCTTGTCCCAGGAACAAAGGACCCCCTATTTTGAGGGGCCCTTTTGCTAGCAGTTTCGCTGGTACCCCCTTATATTTGCACTCCGGTAAACAGCTGAACACTTGAAAGGGACAAAAGTAAGGAACCAACACGGGAGCTGTTTTTTTTTTCTTAGTAAGTTGAATATCTTTGATGTTTTTGGCGCCGTCCTGTGTTTTGGGAAACTCTCATGGACATTGTTCAGCATTTTGCCAGAAAACTCTCAGCCCCCTCACAGGCCGGCCCGTCCTGACTGACCCGTCGCCAGCGCCCATTTGCGGCCCAAAGGCTGTCAGGTCCGCTTGCGAATGCTTGTACCCAGAACCCGTTCCACTGGACGGTGCGTAAGGCACCATAAACTGCTAGAAATGCGAAGAAGGTTCTTGGTATCAAGGACAACAAGATTTCACCTTGTCCCAGGAACAAAGAGCCCCCTTATTTTGAGGAGCCCTTTTGCGAGCAGTTTCGCTGGTACCCCCTTACGTTGCACTCCTGTAGACAGCCAAACACTTGAAAGGGACGAAAGTAAGGAACCAACAAAGGTTTTTTTGTTTTTTTTAGTAAATATCTTTGATGTTTTTGGGAAACACTCATGGACATTGTTCACCACTTTGCCAAAAAACTCTCAGCCCCTCACAGGCCGGTCCGTCCTGACTGACCCTTCACTGGCGTCCGTTTGCAGCCCAAAGGTTGTCAAGTATGCCTGAGCCCGCGCCCCGCTCCAGTAAGTGGTGCTTAAGGCACCATAACCTGCTCAAAATGCAAAGAGGAGCTTGTTCAAACAAGATTTTGCCTTTTTCCCGGGAACAAAGAAGCCCTATTTTCTAAAAGGGCCCCTTTTGTTGGCAGATTCGCCAGCACCCCCTTATCTTTACACTCCAGCAGAGTTCGCCCAAATGCTTCAAAGGGATGAAAGTGGAGGGCAAACACAGGGCTCTCGTGTTTTCATTACCGCCACCTAGTGGACAGGAGGTACGTCTGCAATGTGCATTTGCAGACACACATGCAGTACGGCTGCAGGTATTTAGGGGGACTAAATATTGGTTTTTGTTTATTACACGCACGCACGCACGCACGCACACACACACACACACACACACACACTTTTGGGAATCGAGGGGGAGGGAATGTTCTTCTCCTGGTGATGAATCCTCTGCTATCTAAGGGAGGTTTTCATCTTCAGCAGCATGTAGCAAGAATGGCATGTGTGTGTTGGTGTGTGTGTGGTTTGTTTTTTGTTTTGTTCCCACCGTTAGCGTTCTGGTAGCCTCGGAGCTACGATCGCACACCAGCCCTGGACTCCGTGAAGCCCGGCAGCCGCGGCGGCACAGAGAGTCTTTGTCTCAGACGCGATCCAGGTGTTCGAACCTCATTTTCCACACAAATCTGTTTTCCACACTCCTTTTTTTTCTCCCCCTCCCTCCCTTTTCTGGCCACTAAACCATATGTTTCTACCCTTGTAAAAAAAAAAACGAAAAAAATCATGAGGAAACGCCACAGCGGCAGCGAGGCTGAAGGAGGAACATCTGATGGGCTGGTCAGGCGGACCGTCCGAAAGCAAACAGCAACATCATATCCGGCCGTGTCCGGTCATATCCGGTCATGTCCGGTCATATCAGGTCATATCAGGTCATATCAGTGCAGTCGGCTTCCTGCTGCTGCGGCAGATCTGAGTCTGGCATCCAGGCGTCACATGACTGCGTGAAGGTGAAGACTTCTGGGGGAAGTCCATGTTCGTGTGTGTGCATGTGTGCGTGTGTGTGTATGTGTGTGTGTGTGTGTGTGCGTGTGTGTGCGTGTGTGTGCGCGCGCACATCAGCGTGACATCCAGCAACGTCAACACCCAAGAAAACTGCTGCCTCCGAGGAAACGTGGACTTCCTTCGTCACGAATATGTCTGATTATGGCTCCTTCTTTCTTTTTCTTTTTTTTACGCTTTCCTTTCTTTCTTTTCTTCGGTGGTTTTCCATAAACCCAAAAACAGCCACTAAAATTTCAAAGGTTCTAAAGAGCTTCACCAGATGACATAAACGACTTTATTTGGAGGTAAAATTAACAGTTTTTCTTCGCTGCCGGGGAAACGTTACATTCAGGGTTCGAACTGCGAAACCACGGAGCACCACGCGCATCTATTATGGTTGTTGTTTCCGCGGAAACGGCAATAACCGCATGCGTGGGTTTGAACGTCCGTCACGCGCCGCGACGTGCTCGGCATCGTTTTGTTTTTTCACGCCGCGGCGACCGCGGGGGGCAGCGCAGCTGTCGGCTCAGGCAGGAGCGCGTCAACCCGGCGTAACGTGGCGGCGGCGGCGGCGGCGACCAAGATGGCCGCCGAGCACGAATCAAAAGGCAAAAGGCAGCGTCACGCCGCTACCCGCAGAGCTGCTCTTAAATCATGTCCACTTTCATGCCGTTTTGGACCCTCTGTATCTCTCTCACACACACGCACACGTGCACAAACACGCGCGCACACACACACACACCAGCGGTTATAAAACACCTGAGATTCAGGAATAAAAAAAAAACAACTTCAGCTTCTCCTCCTCAGATCGTCCCTGCGGAGCTTCGGTTGCTCCCTTAAAAGGCCCTCAAGGAATCCCGGCACAGTTAAAGCCTATCAAGCCTCCCCGCCTGCCCCACACACACACACGCACACACACACACCCTCCAGCCCCTCGACCCCCCACCGGAGCGACCTTTGACCTGAGCTGCGTGTCAGTGCTGATCTATCCCAGCGCTGCGGCAGGATGCTGACACACGTGAAAAAAAATAATAAATAAAAGAGATGAAAATAACAAAGAGGGGGCAGCATATCTGACACGGCGCACACACACACACACACACACACACACACACACACACACGGACACACCCTGAACGTGGCGTAGAAGCGTTCCATTACCCAGATTTTCCTCTTCAGCCTGAGGAGTAGCCGGCGGATTAAACTGCAAAAGGGCAAAGTTTGGAGTCCTGAAACGCACCACCGACGCACCCACCGGCCAAAACACACACACACACACACACACACACACACACACACACACACACACACACACACACACACACACACACACACACACACACACACACACACACACACACGAGCGTGCTGATTGTGAACTAAAGAGATAGAAGATGCTGTTT
>CAAKHG010032319.1:0-32132 GCA_901007715.1 Dactylopterus volitans
AATGTAATTAAAAAAAACGCAAATTGTCGAGTATTTACAGTTCGCACCCACCTCTGCACGTGACGTCATGCAGTGAAGACGTGGAATGAAATATGAAGACTTATTCGGAGTAGGAAAATCTCGTCACTTTATCATCTGTCTAAAATGTGGTCATAGCCAGCGCGTGACGCCTGCCCAGATTCATGCGCTGCGGTGTGGCGGAGACCTTGACCTTTGACCCCTGACCCACAACTCAGTTCATCCTCGAGCCCGAGCTGACATTTGCGCCAGACCTAAAGAGAGCCCCTCCGGGCGCTCCTGAAATATCGCTGTCACGAGACTGATGCGTGTCACAGCGAGGTTGACCTTTTGACCTTCTGGATGCAAAAAAAAAAAGCCATTTCACCATTTTAGACATTTTGGTGACATTTTGTCAAAATAAGCCAATAAAATGGAGGGTTAGGGCCATTTCAGCTATGGCCTGTCAGACATACTCCGACAACTGGACGAAACATTGGCCAGTTAGATATAAAAATAATAATTAAAAAAAAAAAAAAACAAGTAGTTTATTATCAAAACATCGGCTGTGTCTTTATACAGTGTGTCATAATCCATAATAATGGTGTTCCATACAGGCTGGGACTCAGGGGGGGGGTCCTTGCTGATGTGTTAAACATGCTTTTAATCGGACAGCAGCGAATCAGAGTGGCCCTACAAGACAATGTGCGGTCGCAATTAAAACGGGGTTTGTGTCTCTATTTCGTATTGCCGGTTACCATCGAGTCAACCAGGAAGCTGCAGGCTATGATTTCCGCCGTGTCCACCATGTTGCTGAAGGGCTTGCATGGTGCCACCTCCATGGCCAGCTGGAGAGAGCAAGAAAGGAACAGACAACTTCTGTCACACTCTGTGTAGATCTCTGGATATTTTTTTTTAGCAAAAAACATTTAAATCCAAATGTTCTGTCGACAGGTCTGTCGAAAGCTCCTGCATTCCAACATCTTTTTTTTTTTTTTTTTTTCAATTTTTGGTTTTTAAATTCTTTTGGTTAACGAGAGTAGAAACCGATGTTCCGCAAAGCAAATTCCTCAGATTTATAGAGGTCGTAACTGCTATATTCATCTACTCTATATTTACCCCATGGCTCTTGCATAACATTCAGGGGCCTTTGCAACACTTATTTTTTGGCACGTTAGCTTTCTGGTCGTTTCACTGAATGAGAACCGCCCCGAGATGGATCTTGTCACCTAAAATGTGCAACGAAAGCGACGGCTGAGAAACACTTACAGATGTCTTGACCCATTCTATGTATTGATGGAAGTAGCCCACAATGGTCGCCGTGTATTTTTCCGTTTCCTGAGGGAAGTCAAAGACGTTGCGTGAGTGGTGCGTCTTTTAAAAAAAAAAATCGAGATCATATATGCACACAAAGAGCGCGCTCCCGTTGTTACCCGATTAATCAGGTGCGTGGCGTTCTGGGAGATGAGGTACTGCGCGGCGTCGATGGCGTCGAGAATCGCGAGGACTTTGTTCTGCGGGGGAGACACAAGCGCTCTGGATGAACCTGACGGGTGAAAGTCCTGCTCCGCGAGGGCCGCTGTACTCACCGGCAGGTCCGAGGCCGTCCTCTCCAGGAACCTCATGCTCTGGTTCAGCGCGCTCTTCAGCGAGGGAAGACGAAAAGCACAAAGTCAACGCCGGCAACGTCAACGGTCGCCAGGTCACCGTGACACCCGGGAAACAAACACACACACACACACACGCGCGTGGGGGCAGACCACGCAAGACCAAAACTGACACTTGATGAGCAATGTTGCTGTGTGTTTACAGGCATGCTGAAGAATTCGGATCCAAAATGAAATATCCACAAAACAGATGACATGTTTGTTCTCGCTGCAACACTGACTACATATAAAAATTACTGGCTCGAATAAAGCAAAAAAAGTGTTAGTCTACTCATGATCCTATAAGGGCAAAACATCCTGAATGACTGAATTAGGTATTTTTTTCTCTTCTTATAGTTTGACACGACGGGTGGGGGGAAAAATAATTAAGATTCGAACATCGAAACCAATTTCGTGTGACATTTGTCACACCGATATGCCACCATGTTTGTCGCTGTTTTGATGGTCTTGACAAGAGAGGCAAACAAGGGCCTATTCAAAAATGTCATCTTGTTCCTTTCAAGTGGATATTTGTTGACATTTGGCACAAAACCCTTCAAATGACACCATAAATGACTTCCACACATACTGCACGTGAACACACACACACACACAATATCCTATAATAACATCCAAAATGATATATACTGTATATATTTTCACAGCTACGCCATAAGAAAAAACACAGTGTTTCTCTAAATGTTTCATATAATGGATAATGGGGACACTAAATACACACGACGGACACATTTCTGCTTACCCTCGCTCTAACATATTTCTTGAAGTTGAAAGAGGAAAAAGGGAAAAAATATATCAAAGAAGCTGAAAAAAAATGACACGCAACTGGCCTGGTAGTTCCCATAATCACGCTAATTTAATATTTCTCAAAATGAAGGCTTCATCTTTGACAAGAAAATAAAACTGAATGTGCTGTGTGTACTTCATTTTTCACAGACATGACATATTTGACGACACATGACTGCGGGTCAAAACATTTGGCCGCTTCTAATATCTTGGAGTAAAGTCTGATGTATTTCTTTAAACCCGACATCCGCTTTCCACCTGGTGGCGGCAGCACAACAAGCTAAAAACCCCAACTTTGACATATTATCGTCCTCCACATTTAACGCGGTAAACATGTGAGGCAAACAGCTGCTTAGTCGCACATCCTGCACATGGCGCAGTCATGCCTCCGGTCATCTGATGAATTTAGGTCGAGGATTCACTCTGTCTGTCTCTGTTTTGGTCTCCACCAGCCCCTGAGGGGGAATCTCTTCACCTCCACCTGAGCGGCGCGCCGCTACGTTCACCAGCCACTTGCTTGCTTTGCCGCCCGGTGCTAAACGGGGCTGGTGGAATATCAGCGCGTTGCCGCCGCAAAAAGCAGCTGCCCGCCGCTGCAGGAAAGCTAAACCGATAAGAGCGGTGAAACGGAACCAGAGCTTCCGTGAAAGTGAAAGATGCCGCAGCGCTCAGGAGAAGCGTCTGAGTCAGCTGATGAATCCGTGTGGGTTTGTCACGGCCGGGGATCCCTTTGCCTTTACATGCGAATCCGCCCTCTGCCTGTGCTGTGTGATGAGAGCAGTTTCAAGTCGAAGCGTAATGTATTGCTGTACATATCAAAAGTGATTGTCTTAGACAATAAGTAACAGCAACTGTATGGTCCTCAATATGTCATTAAGTAATGTTTTTCTCGTAATTTGTCTGTTTTGCCACATGTGCTTTTCCTCCAGGTGAGAACGAGTGCATGTATACGTACATACATGATCGGCCATAACATTAAAACCACTGTGTACTTCACATAGAATATAATTACCATAGAATAAACAGCCCTGCAATGAAATCTACCTTCAGAAGTTTCATGTTGATTTTTTTAACTGAATGTCTTTGAGAGAGTGGTTGACATATTTGAATGACTGTTACTGGGGCTGTCATGTGTGAGGCTGTTGACCTGTGCTGGGTTGTACTGGGAGGGGTCCCATGATTTTTTGGCAGCCTAATGCATACGAGTGGGGCGACCAAAATATTAGGGACACCTCGCAGTATCGGCGTGCGGGTATGCACATGAGTGGTCTAATTTGACACTGCAGTAATCAAATAAGTGTCATCCACAGATCCTAAGTTGCACAGTTTAGTTTGTTTTTTTTAAATGTAACCGATAAGCATCCCAGTCAGGCATGAACATTGTTGCTGAGAACGGAGGCAGCGTGGGGGGGGGGGTTACCGTGGCCTGCTGCATGGGGATGATCTGTTGATTGTGGATTTGCCGCAGAGTGCCGGCGTGACCTTTCAGGGCAGTTTGCAGAGGGCCTCTGGGCTGAAACGCACAGACAGACGGAGACACGCAGAGAGAGACACACCGTTTTTGGTGAAATCCCATTTATTGCCGAAGCAACTGAAGCACAAAGCAGCAAAAGTCACGTCAAGAGTCGGGGAGGTTTTACCGTGGGGAAAAAAAACAAACTATTTTTCATTTATAATTTAAGTCTCTTTTATTATGAAGAACATATATTTTTACCCCGTCATGGAAAGGGTGTAGGAACATAACACTTGGATGGCAGGATATTTGTAAATGTGACACTAAATTTGAAATAAATGGTTGAATAAAACCACTCCGAGTCATTGAGAGGTGAATAAATGCATCGGATTACCTTTATGATCATTCTACAGACAGATATGTGTTAGATAGGACACCCAAATGCACCATCAAGTCCCCTGTGGCTTTTTCAATAAACTGGTGACTTGTGTCCTAAAGCCTGCGGTGTTTGTCAGCCATTTCGGCACCGAGCTGTTCCTTACCATGAGGTCTGTCTGGGCCTCCAGCTCTTTGGCATATGAGAGCAGATCCTCCACAGTGACTCCCTTGTTAACCTGAGGACGATCGCATGATGAGAAAAAGAATAAAACACCGCCATGGTCGCAGATTATTTCATTCTCCTCCACCCCCAATTACCACCATGCCTTGCTGACTCGTTATCTTATGATGTGAATGAGACTGAACAGTACATATTAATGACTGACCAACATTACACTGATTCCTCAGGCACGCTTGGACGGCAATAACTAAAATCAACTCCGTCATCCCTCGGTGTTACCAGAAATAACGACGGGGGAACTCAAGGTCTCGTTTTAATGACAGGCTGCTGACATGGTGGTGTTACTGCACAGAGACAAAAGCATTCAAACCTGCTGTAGGTAGTGTGAAGACCACAAAACCTTTCTATCTATGTTTTTCTTGCTGCTAGTTTAAAGTGCTCCGGTCAGACTACTAGTTATCTTAGTAGCCTGCAAACTGTCTCCAAGTAAATGTTGGCTCAGTGGCTCTTTAAGCAACATAACTGGCAGTGCTATCAGCCTACTAACTATAATACATGACACGTCAAACTGAGGTTGTATGTTTCAACAGCGTAGCATATGAAATCCCTGGATGTGAACTAGATTATAAAGAATTTGTTTGTAACTGCCCCAAAATGCATTGCGTCCCTACTGACGGAGGCAGGCAGTACTTCTCATTTTATAACCCTTAATATGTAAAACTTATACGCAGAGTAATATGTGGTATGTGATGGAGTTTTTGGAGGCTCATCAAGCCAGCAATGGAAAAAAAACCTCTGCCGCTGATTGTTTCAAGATAAAACCCTCGTTCTCGAACAGCAAAGCGCAGCGCCGTTGTTTTGAAGACAGGACTGACGAGCCTCGCACGTGAAGCGTGAAGTTAGTCGGCCATTTCAAACACAGGTGACGTGTGTCTTTAAGATGGCTCGGGAGCAGACTTTGGCAGGGAGCCCCATTTTATTACTTTATTGCAAGATTTGATTTGCAGATCCGAAATAAGGTTTCCGGCTACATTGGCAGAAGAAAAAAAATCGAATGGTATTTCATTAAGCTCATCCCCTCTGATTTATTTATTTTTTTCTGATGATATTCAGCCTCAGCTGGATTCAAGATGAAATCAATATTAAATATATTTTCCATAAAACTCCGCTGCTCACGCAAGATCTCACGCACATATTGCCCCAAATCAGATTCTATGCCTTTACAGACCCCGGGTGAATGGATTAAATTATACTTTGTGAGGCAGCCGGCTGTTTGTGGCGGTGAAGGTACGTCCTCCCCGCCACGGCGCCATCTTGGATCCTGGGGCGCGCCTTTGGCCCCGTCAGGGTCCACATTTAAGTGAATCTGACCGGCAGCGTTTGAGGAGGGGCTGAATGCCGAGTCCTGGCCTCCTACACCTTTGCTCTGGATCATTAAGCCTCAGTGGTCTTCAGTGTAAAGTCGCAGCTAGTAGCAGGTGAAGCGTGGCCGCCTGCTGTATGCTAACTGACAGCCGGGCGGGGGTTGGGGGGGGTTGCTTAACGTCGGCGAGCTGTTCCTGGTAACGTGTAATCTAATCGGTGCAAGGTAACGCCACAAAGAATTAGGAGTTCATTTTGAATTGTCTCAATCGGATCTTTTTCAGACACTGCGCGTGTCGCTTGCGATTTCCAGCTGTGCGCTAATCACATGCGACCTGGTTCCCCTGCCCGCGCCCCCCCGCTCCCCCATCCACCCCCACGCACGCTCTTCTGAGCCCGGCTGTCCAATCACATTTGTGAGTTGCTCCTGCTCGTTCATGCACATTTTTGAGCGCGTCTGCTTTTGTCCCTACATGCTTCCGGGTCTTTTTTCATTCTGACGCGCCGCTGTGGTGTCTTGTGGGGTGTTTTTTTTTTTTCTTTTCTTGGTGTATTCGCGTGCGATTGTTTGGCGTCACCTCCTCCAGGTAGTCGGCGTAGTTTATTTCTGAGAGTCCTGCTTCGGAGAAATCCAGCAGGTTCTGCTTCCCCTCGGCCTCCAGCAGGATTATTCCTCTGAGGTCGATTTTAACGCTGTCCAGCTGACCCACCACATCCTTCGTAAACTGCAAAGAAACAAAAAGAGCGCGATCACTGTGTTATCAGTTTCCCTGTTATAAAATGTCTGGATTATATGAGTCAAAATGTGTATGTTTATGCAGTTTTGAGTCCCTAATTTTATGCATTTTGCATCGAAAAACACACGTGCACTTACCAGGCTTCCTGCCTTTTATAAAACCTCAGTCATTAATCTCAGTTAAAACTCAAAAATACTCGATTGTTATCTGTGCATTAACATTTTTGGCATTATTAAAAGGCCGACAAAAACATACTGCCAACCCAGGCGACAAAAGATGTTAAAGATGTGGTTTGGCTGCATTTTCCCAGCAGAGTCATGTTGGCTGTTTTCACTGTAATTTGCACTTCCTTCGATTGTATTCCTGCAAATAATTACTATTTTGGCAGGAGAAAAAAAAATAGATGAAAAAAACTAGGGATTAGAATACTTGTTATGTAATGCTATCCCCTGCTGTTAATGCTGCAGGCTGAGTGAACTGACCGCTGTGGTGTTCAGGAAAGAGGAGACGTTGAAGACTTTGTCCAGACGCATGGCCGAGTAGATGCCCTTGTTTTCTTTGCAAGTGCTAAGAATCACACACACGCATGCACACACAAACAGGCATTTCAGAGGATGAAAAAAAAAAAAAAAAAGTGAGAAGTGTCAAAAAAAAAAAAAGTCTCAGTTAGAGTGAAAACATTTGCTGCCACCAAGTGAAAATGACTGGAAGTACATACAGGTCCCCTGCCTAGAAACAAGAGTGATATCCCTAATAAACGTGAATTATGACTGTTGATACCGCTTTTCCGTGGAAACATGCAGGCCGCTGCGGATCAGACTCACACGCAGTATCAGCACTGCCTGCTCTTAATGGGAAAAAAAAAAAAACAAGAACGCAAAGATGGCGCGCGCTATTTGGAAATATAATGACTGCGGGTCTGCCCTCACAGTCAGTGAGGAAATGCAGCGTCTCACCGGAGGGAGATGATGAAAGCTGATGTAATCACTGAGAAAGAGGTGAGAGGAAGGCGGCACAGATAGTGCGGGAGAAATATGCTAATTAGACACTCAAGGTAAATAATTCTCTCTGTCAATTTTCATCCCCGTCCGTGAAATTAAACTATTCAGTTGCCCGACCGAAAGAAAGCAATCGCCAAAATGCAGCATTTTTTGCGGACTTTAACGCGGACGCTTTCCATGTCAGATATTTTGACCCGTCAAAGCATGACAAGCACAAGTGGAATTAATCACTTAGATGATGGCTGCATCCCATTTAGGTGAGTCAGTTGCGGGGCTCTGCTTTTGTGTATGCATGGCTTACTGGGGAAATTAATGGAAAAGAGCCATCACTAATTTTTTCTTTATTCACTCCAACGCTTTTTCCACGCCTTTTTTTTTTTTACCGTGAGAAAAGTCCACCGAATAAAAAGCATGTCTTACTGAAAAAAAAATCCTTTTTTGAGATGGAGTGAGTCGTAAATGTAAAATGCGAGGGGAATAATAAGCGCTGCAGTATTGATTCTGAGAGGTGACAGACTTAACATTGTTACCCAAATGAGTTTGTTCTATACCTGTATAGGCTCTCTGCAGTCAGCTCCAGCTCAGAGTCATTGTACATGTAGCCAGGGATGAAGTTCTTCCACTCTGGGTTGACCAGGAATGGGGTGTCCACAACCTGGTGAATCATTGAGAAGAGCCAGGAGAAAAACGTGCGATTAGTCTCTGTGAAGCAAATAAATCAGTGGCTCATATACAAAAGAAAAACCAAAAAAAAAAAAATGAATTTTTCTGTTCAGAAGCACAGAGGCACTGGAGAATCTTTTTGCAACTTCAGCAAACTATCAAATCTGCTGTTTTGTTATCATATCCCAAAAACTAATCCTGACCTGCTTTACTGCACATGTAACGATCAGCCATAAGATTATGACCACTGCATGTTTACCATAGAATACAATTCGACAGCCCTCCTTTCAGGAGGAGCTCAGAAGGGGGCAGTGCAGCAGCAACTAGAGAGTGAACTGATAATAAATTGTAGCTAAACGGAATATAATATTGTTAGAATAATATAATATTGAATATATGTTATAATATTGTAAATTGTACCATAGATTATGTGACTATATACTAAATGAAAAGAGGAAATATCCAATGAAATGAGCAGCTATACTGAGAGGAATAATGGAGAGGATCATGCGCCCATCAAGCATGACATTATGACTGCTGCATGTTATAATACAACAGCCAAATTTTCAGTTGTCCAGGAGAGATGTTGATTTTTTTAAGGGAATCTGTTTGCGATAGGTGTTGATGTGTATTGATGATTGTTACTGGCATCATTCAAATATCTCAGCGTCTCTCTCAAACAGATTAAATGTAAATTCAACATAAAACTCCTCCTGAAGGGAGAACTTATTGCAACACAATCATTGTGTTCAATGGTAAACATGCAGAGGCCATGATGCTCTGCTTGATCGGTGTACATTCATTTTAGCTTTCAAAGCTTTTTAATCTTAGGTGAAAAAAAAAAAAATTGAAGCACTGAACATATCGCATCACGCGCCACCTCTCACACTTTTCATAACTTGCCTTAAAGAGTTCTTTCGTGTGGAACGGCTCACACACAAGTTTCTCCATGTTTCCTCCAGCCAAGAAGATGACGGTCAGAAGCCCCATGAGCACCCAGGAGAAGATGAAGGTGAACCCAACGCCGCTGTGGAGGAGAGCACACTCTTCTAATGGGAGCAGGTTCTTACGCTAAAAAAATATCTTTATCTGGTCTCGGTTAGCTTCATTTTTTTATGCTCTGCCCTTTATCAGCATCGGTCTTGATTATGTTTATGACATGAGCATAAATAATCTAGTGAGACTGCAGACACGACAGCAGTTGCACGGGACGTCGCTTTTCGAGTGACGAGCCGACTTACGCCATGAGCATCGTCCCTCCTGTGTTGGAGATGCAGCCGCGCGTCGTGGGCGAGGCGTGCTTGTCGTATCCCAGCGTGCCACACAGCAGGCCCAGGTAGTTGAAGGCCAGGACCAGGACCACCATGCAGCACAGGGCAATGCAGCCAATCCACCTGTGGGCCGCGTGCAAAGCTTAACGGTTAGACTTAGTCTCACCTAAGCCGCCTCCCATAACGCAGAGTGGATTTCTGGGGTGCAGGTTTTTAAATTTTGAGTCATGATATCAGTCTACCTGTAGAAGTCCATTTTGTCGATTTCAGGGTAGTGGTCCTCGATCTTGGCATGGGCGTGGCTGATGAAGATGGTGAAGTTGGAGAGGCAGCTCTGCACCGGGAACGCCTTGGAGAAGCTGCTGATGTTGTGGCCGATGCCGTCCACCAAGTTCTGTATGCCTGAGAGAGTATTCAGTGTCGGGTTCAATGGCTTCTCTAAATACGCTGGAAAAATATAGACTTATAATTTAAAGCGACAATGTTCACTCTACCATTGTGTAGTAATTTAATTAAAGCAAATTAAATGCTGATTGTTCAATGTAATGGCTAAAGAATGATCCCTATAAGCTTTGCTTTCCTGTGTAAAATCCACTCAAGTTAGTGCGTTTTTCCTGGCCGTATGGCGGCGGGAAAATGAAGCGGGAATTCAGATGCAGCCAGAAACATTTACTTCATCATGATAAGTTAAAGCAATAATCTTGTCTGTATTTCCATGAAATGCTCAGAAAGTGTCTAACGTGCTTCCAGTTTGTAATTTTGACAAACCTTGCTTGAGGAATTGGAAATATGAATATATGGGAATTTTAATGTATCACTAAGATAACCACACTCGGATGCACATAAGAAATTAGGCAAAGATAGATAAGGAACGAGTACGCCCTGGCAAGGAGTGTCAACAAATGACAAGGAGAGTGATCAAGCTTCGTCATACATTTTATAATCGAGCAAAGCAGGAGCGGCCAGATGAGAATATTTGCTCTCAGAAAAAAAGTTGAAAATGTTCTCGCACTTACTGTCCACAACACCGCGGGTCTGTTCAATCACCATGTGGGGTGTGTTGTTCAAAGAGGCGTAACCCTGCGAGATGGGAAAAAAAAAGAGACATGATGAGGTTTTTTTTGTTTTTTTTGTTTGTTAAATATCCTCAATAATACATTAAGTCAAGTGGCTGCATGACATGTTGTGACTGACTCACTTCTCTCACTATGCTGTCCTTTCCCTGCTGTCGCTATTTGTTTATCCGTAAGTGAGCTCATGCATGCAATGAACACCAAGAGTGCGCTCCTTAGTTTTACGGCCATTTTGGTAGAAATCTAAAGCAAAGAGGTCTTTCAGAGTCACTGGATGCGTCAAGATCAAAATTTTGCCAAGTATATATATATATATATATATATTTTTTTTGCATTTCATTCATATATTTTTTTTTAATTTCATATTTATTTAACAAAGAAGTCCCATTGAGATCAAGATGTACAAGAGAGACCTGGCCGACGTAGCAGCCATATCAGAAAACATAATAAAAGGCAACGCATAGAGGACAAGATTTCACCACATTTCCAAAGATGCCTTTAAATTTGTCAGTGGGTGTTTATTTTAAAATCGCTTTGCAAGTGTTTTTTTTTCATGAGCAAGGTGCAGAGCATGAGCATGCAGTTTTCCCTAATTCTGTCAAAACACTGGGTTCTTAAAAAAAAAAAAATAATAATACAGCTGCCCGGTGGAGCGCACATGACTGGAGAGAGCTTAGACAGAAAAGGCAACAGAGGTAATATGGAAGTTTAACCAGTATTTCTAGTATAAAAAACAAAACAAAAAACAAATGCCAGTGCTGCTGTCAGCGAGTGGTCAGTCAAGTCCAACCCACCAGATCATCAAGAGTGCAATAGTGAATAAGAGATTTCTCAATCTTAAATGAATAAAGACAAGAAATAATAACATTAAATGGAGGAGGGTGCATGCAGTACTTCTCTTTAAGCAATCACAGGCAGAAATGTAGGTTCCAAGTATGTGTCTTTTCTTTGTATTGAAAGTAAAGTAAGATTTGTTTCTAAAAATAAAAGCTCATCGTCACTTTAAGCCTCTTGACCAGATTAGTAACATGTACATTGAATGAAAGTGTGCCATTTACCCTCGAACACGTGCGATGACAATTTTTCGATGATTAAACATTAAAAGTCTGATTTGCCATCAGATGTGAAAATGCGAAAAATCGGCAGGTACGTGCAGGCTTATGGAAAATCATGGACTTGGTTTTTAAACTCAGCACAGCAGTTTGTAATGACCGGAGTGCTTTCCGAAGCTCTTGCGCCATGTTGGGAACACGGAGACATGTGACGGCGTCATCAGCATAAAGGTGCGTTTGTTCATGAATGTACCTGCACCAAGTCATTGATGAAAAAAAACAACAACAAAAAAACAGAGAACCAAAAATGTCCAATTTCCGCTCCAACGTTCCTCAGTCAGACACAAGCACCTCAACAGTTCAGTGAGATGCACTGAGCGTTGAGAAAAAAAAGGACTTTTTGCTTGTAATAAAACAATCTGCCAGTCAAGCAAAAACATGTAGTCGTGAAGCTTTCCTCAAACACAGTCGGAGACAGTTGCCTCAAAATCCACATATCTTACTAAAATGTGACTAATGCAGTTGATGGTGTCTTAAGTAAAGGTCTTGCTGAGGTCCCTTTGATAAGGGATTAAACAAATACTAAGTCCGCGCCTGCACTCGCGGAGGCAACGATTTTACAACACTTGGGAAACTCGAGCTTATGGAACAGCAGGAGTGAGAGCATCCAAGAATATCCCGGCGCAAGAGTGGCTGGTGCTCACCCTCTGGACAATGGCGCTGAGGTCCGTCCTCATGACGCGGTTCATTCGGTCCAGCTGAGCGTGCACGTTGGGTAGCTGAAATTCACACAAACAGACACCGATGAAACATGAAAGTGACGGATGACCGACGTTGACCAGCGCTGTATCGAACACTCGCGGCATTTCTGTCTTTAAATCCGCAGCACGCGATCATCAAAACGTCTTTTTTTCTGGGTCTTGTACCCGGGTAAAGTTGGCGCTGATGTGCAGCTGGGACAACGACTGGCGGATGTTGCGGCACAGCTGGGCTGAGGTGGCGTCCGACTTCTCGTCGTGGCAGCCGGGGTCGTTCAGCGTGCGATTAATACTTGTCCGGACCAGGCTCAGGTTGAAATTGAGTTTTCCCGTTCCTTCCTGGAGGACTTCCAGGGACACGCTAACATTCTCCAGGGCTTCCTTGGTTTCTCGCATGGCTGCATTGACAGAGACCACAGATATAAATAGAGAAAGCCGAAGTGGACCAGACTGATGTTACAAGAGGAGAAATAGGGCATAAATATAAAGGACTCTCTCAGCGCCAGCCAGTTACCGTTCTTTCTGATTTAAAGTCATATCGTAATTCTGAATTTTAAAATGAGCCAAGCAGTTGTTGATGCAGCTGGGGCGTCTTATCAGATTATTCGGCTCCACGCTTTCGTTCTGAAAAGCAGCCCGGTAGCCTCTCCCCTCAGCTAACAAACAGAAGTTGAGTCGATAGAAGACTCTTACAGCTGTTCCCGCTTTAGAATGATGCAATCGCTGCCATGGTAACAGCAGAGAAGGTACGGCGGAAGTTGAACGCGCACGAGCAACCTTCGGTTCCGGTTCAGCCTCGTAATGACGACCGTGACAGAGGAAGGCAGACACACTATGAAACTGTTGGGGAGTTTTCAGAACACGCCGCATAGTCTTGGTTTCATCATGGACGTTTGTGGTATGATGTTATCTGCCCGTCCATCAACACAGTTCAGAATCACATACCAGACGCAGTTATTAATAACCTACTTTGGCAGCTTCGTCGTTGGCGATAGACGATCTGAGGTCTATAAGTTTACGGGTGTATATATTTTCTTGGGGCAGACTCAACCGTGTTCTTGTCGATGTGTTTCCACAATTGAAAATAATAATAGCAGACAGTTTGTCATTTGTGTCAAATTTGCTCATTATGCAAACACACAAAGTAATTCAGAATATATTCTGCATACAGTCATTTGCGGCCCTGGACATGAGCAGAGTAAGTTGCTTCCTGATGGTAACTCGTTTGAAGGCGGGGAATCTCCATATGTCCGAATCTGAACATTTGGTTTCCAAAAAAAACAATTTCTGGCAAATCATGTCCAAACAAGGACGCTGTGAGCCATGCGAACTGAACGGCCTCAGTTGCTGCTCTGCAACCGGATTTCGGATAACAATTGACTGCACCGCAAGAGAATAAAAGTGTTCGATGACACTCACAAAGTATCCTGCAGCAGACTTTTAAAAATTAACAGAGTAAAGCATGCAAAACTCTGGCATCGTCGAGTACATAAAAGATGCAGGAGTGTAGGAAGGAAAACAGTGAATTCGATATGACAGAGCGGAGAGCTGAGCAGCACTGCAGGGAGGGAAAACACAGATGGATGCAATGAGCTAAATGCATAAATACCATATTCATTTCTACTTGGGCATACTGATATACAAGCAGGATGTTACTCCAATTACAGGCCTTGGTCCTCAGTATTCATACATTTTTTGGTTTTTTTTTTTTGCATTCATACTGGGCACTATGATCAACTATAAGCATTCATACTGTGGTCCTCTGGTCAGATGTTCAGTTATGGTCCTAATATAGTAATGAGAAACAAATAATCTGATCACCGTTAATCAATTTTTCTGATTGGTGAATCTTTTGCCTTGTTCAGAGTCATTTCTAATAAAAAAAAAAAAAGTGGAATGGTTGGTTACATAAACACAGTTATTATGGCCATTTAACACAAGGGGGGTTAGAGTAAACATAGGGGATGGACAAGTGCAGGTTGATGCTGTTGCCACTGACTTAAAACTGCACTACGTTTGATTCTTGAGAGAATGAGCTTCAAATCAACGGAGACTTTTCAAATTAAAGGAGATTCTTTTTTTTTCCTTTTGTTTTTCTCAAGAAATAAAAAAAAAAACAAAAAAACAACAACATATATAATCTGTCAGAATCTCGTCCTGTCATGTAGGAGGTGGTGAATTGGACTGGACATGGGCTGCAACAAAGAAAAGGAAAGAAAAAAAAAGAAAAAAGGATTTCACCTTCTCTACTGCATGAGCAAGAACTTGAGATTCAGGAAGTGTTCGCCTAACTAATCACTGTCTTGGAGGCCAGGTCCTTCACACACTTTAATCTGCTTTTTTTGGGTGGTCTCTTGAGTGTGAAATGGCATAGTGCAGCTTTAATATAATGGCTTTTTCATTAAAAATGATGCTCGGGGAACGGAGAGGTCCAAGTGCTTGAGGAGGAAGATCATAAAGGAACAAAATCATGGGAGGAGCACCGGTGTCAAAGTTCACAAGGTCAAGGGATAATATGTCATCATCCAGTTACTGTTACCTTTGATGGCTCTGTCGATTTTCACTTCACACATAAAAAAAAAGGGGGGGAAAAAAAGGAAGGGCACAACAATCCTGAGCTATTATTACAAAAATGGATTGTTAATTAAGCACAATTTACAGTTTTCATTGAACTTTAAAGAAATATTGACATCAGACATTATAAATCACTCAGTTTCTATTGCATTCATGATGAAAAATGTCAAGATTCTCATCTTTAATAGAGACTCAGAATCATGTCTAAGCACTCCCAGCATGTTTTGATAGGGAAAGCGAGGTTATGAGATTACAACTGTCCCTGCATACTGCATAATAATATTTCTTTACACAGAGAACAGTATTTGCAAGACAACCAGGATATTGAATGTGACTTAATGCAGTCCCTCCCCTGACTTCATCGTTCGGTTGACAGCGACCTGATGGTATCGCGCCTGACGAGAGGAAATGAAAAGTGAACGTATGTACCTCCAGCCATATTGAGCACTCGGTCCAAGGCAGGATGGACCTCCTTATCCAACTGATCATGTATCCTTCCGCCTAATAGTGGACCTATATCTGTGGAAAGCACAGATGCAGATCAATGGGGATGAAGCAGTCCGTTATCATGTTACCGCTGCCATGTCGCTCCCTCCTCAGGCTTCGCTCCCCCCCCCGCTCAGCCATCTGCACTAGCGATCTAATTGTTGTCTGGTATCAAGAGACATGAAATTTTTTGTCTTAAAAGTAAACAAAACTGTTCTCTCTTCTTCTCTTTTTTGCTTTTGCAGGCCCCAACTTTTAGGAAAGACACCGCTTGCAGCACAATTGAGAAGAAGATGGAGGATGGAGGAAAAGTAGGATGAGCACTCGAGGGACCGTCTGTAACAGCCTATCTAGACCTAGTTATGTCACAGATCTGTTGTGAAAACAAGTAAAGGAGAGTAGACACAGTAAATTCAGATAATAGCCATGATATATGAAGAGCAAGGGCTCAGCGACTCGCTGCCGTCCACTTAATTTGCCAACAGAAACACAGAGAAGGTCTACTTACTATCTAGGTCATAGATGACTTTGTTCTTGGCTGTGGCGTATTGGGATATTAGGTAGTCAATTTGCTGCAAACAGGAAACATAACAGAGCAGAGTTTCACAAGCGGGAGCACACACAATTAGTTCACTCTAGTCTACTCTTTGACACCAACGAGCACTCTGAGGTATCTGCGTCGTCTGTCCTCCCCAAGCGGCGTCACGAAAGAGACTAAAACTCAAAACAAGGCTCCGCGAAACCGTGCGACGCTGGAGCGAGGAGCGGGCTGAGCGTTTCGTTCTTACAAATCACCCGGTTGCCTCCCACAAGCGGAGCGAGTGACGTCCGGAATTTGAGCACCGCTCCTTTGAAAATTCGAGAATCCAGCTGTCTTTGCATGTAAGAGGTGAGAGAATTCTTTGTTCCCACCTTGAAAGGTTTACATGAAAGAGGCGAGAGACAAAGGCTGACTGACGCAGACAAGCCTCATGAAGGTGCCTTATTATTCGGGGTGGGGGGGGGGTGCATTTGATGGCAGAGGAACGTGGAGTTCCACGCTTGTGCGAACCCCCCCTTCTGCAAAAAAAAAAAACCAAAACACATGTGACGGTTTCAAACATTTCACATGTGACGCGGTCATGACACATGTGGTTTCTGGGCGCCTCACGTGTGATACGTTTCTTTCATGAAGCGCGAACATCACATGCGATGAATCAATCGCATTTAAATGCACGAGGAGGCAGGAGAGTCGGCCATCAAACGTAAGCTGAAGAAAAACGGTTCGAAAATGTCCTGTCGAGAGCCACATTTAAGAACACGGCACTGAATTACATGCTGCGTCCTGCTTATCGAGAAGTCAAACATCCTTGGTTGCTCGGCTGAGTTTTCTTCCTCTTGCCACTGAGGTCGAGCGGTTCAAAAAAAAAACGTGAGCGAGCGGCGTGATGCGGGTGAGGTGAGTCACGTTTTCTTTCACGCTGCTTAAGTAATGACGACGATCTCGGAGGGCTCTGCGATATCCGTCAGCAAAACCTTGACATGTTCTGGCACCCCGATGACCAAAAACTGGAATGGCCGTTTAATTTTGAAGGATTAAAGACTGCTGATCCATTTTAAAAGCCTGGAAACGAAGGCAAGGTGTTTTATTGTGTGTGTGTGTGTGTATACTGGAGTTGGCTGTCGTTCGCAATCTGGTGCCTGGAGTTCGGCGGTGACTTTTCCCGCTGCTTTGGTTTTTTTTCACGATGATAACTCAAATTGTAAATCAGGCGGCGTGATCTGGCTGTCTTGCCCGAAACGATTATTCCTGGCTTTGAACACGCCGCCTTGTTCTTTGTCTCTGCTCTCTCTCTCTCTCTCTCCCTGCCTTCTCTATCTCTCTCTCTCTTCCTGTGCTTTCTCGTCTGGATGCTCTCTGAGGTCTGGTCCCGCTTGGTGTTGCGTGGCTTGGTGCAGTGCTGGCATGATTCAGTCTGTGCCCCTCGGTGCTCTCAGCTCGGTGCCTGACAATGAAGTACGCGCGCATACATGTCTATATGTATGTACACATGTGCAGGTCGGTGCGCATAAATATGCATGCTTATGCGCGTACATTATCCAGCAAGGTTTACCAAGTGTAGCAGGAGTTCATGATGATTTGAATTATGAAAGTGGATATTTTTTTGGTACTTTATCCTCTTTTTTTTGTGATTTAAAAGCTGAAACCTGTCCGCGCCTGGTAGGATTCAATGGTGTCTGGTGAGCACATGCGGAATGGGCATACCATTGTATGCATGGCACAATAATAAAGTAACTTGTTAATTAATTCATATAGAACCCTCAGAAAATGGGCTATGAATCCAGACCTTCTGAAAACCACACGTGCCTCCGAACGCATCACCTGCAAAACATGGCATCTGCGCCTCTTTCCTGTAAGTAAGTAGTTTTCTGTTATTGATTTGAATGCACACGCGGTGAGTCCTACCATGGGCGTGTCATTGGCGAAGGTGTGCAGGTCCCTCATGTTGCTGTTGACCAGCCGCCGTATGTTCTTCACTTGAGAGCTCAGGTTCTGGTTAGCGGCGTAGGCGCACAGCACGCCGATCCTGCGCACAGAGAAACGCACACACACAAAAAACAACAAAAACTGTGACCTCCGCGCAACATCAGTCAACAGCAGAGAGCGGCCCCGGGGTGTGTTCTTATACAGCGCGGCGATGACACGTCAGTGACAGCAGGGGTCAGCATGCACCTCCACATTGCAACGCCCCCCCCCCCACTCAGACCACCTGTAGAATGAGCCTGATTCCTCCTGACAACTGACAGCATCGAAACCAGTCGTATAATCGAAGGTTAATGCGATACACAGCAATCGACAGCAACAACAGCCAAAGGATTCGGCATAGCGCGTGTCCGGAATAAACAGAGTATTGCCAAAATCACAAACCATCGGGACAAAATAATCAATCATATATATCCTTGTTATTATTACCATAGTTATCCTAGCGCAGAGTGTTTGTTTTCTGCATTCTCGATGCAATTTGGATTTATTATTAATTCCGAGAGTTAATAATAATAATAGGTGTATCTATGATGAGCTCTGAAGCCCGATCTGTATCATCGGAGGTCCCTGGCTTGTGAACATATTCAAATTAAGTGCAACAACAGAGGAAGACCTTTAAAGCGAGTCTCTTGCACACTTCAAACAGACCTGAGTAGCTTGATGCGAGGTTTAATTAGCTTGAGAAACATCAAGGGAGAGACAGCCCATAATATTAAGCTGTTTCCATGACTCACTCTCATCCCGGCTGAATTTGCAGCTCATCACCTCGCAGCTTTAAGCATGTGTGTGTGTGCGTGTGTGTGTGTGTGCGCGCGCGCGTGACTTCGTTGCTGCATGTATGTTTCTGCAAGTGAGCATGGCTGGGTTTCTTGGGGTGATTAACCTCAGAACAGATGGCTGGGAAGAAAAAAAAAAAAAGGGGGAGAGAAAACTTCTGGATGATCAAAATTTTTTGACTGCACAGTTGTATAACACGGCGCATCTCGTACTAGGAATGTGGAATAAGCAGCTTAGCGAACGATGTAAAATGGCAGCCAGAAAAGGGATGACAAAAGGAACGAGTGAGAAGCCACTGGGAAGCTTTAGATCCACGCAGATGAATGAGGGTGTTGTGACTCACCGTGCTTCTGCGAAGGTGTGCGTGAGACTTTGTGTGTATGTATCAGACTTGCACTACATGCAAAGCGAGGTTAAGGAATCCATCTTTTTTTTTTTCTCTCTCTCTCTCTCTCTCTCCAGAAGTCTCCCTTTGTGGATATAATCCTGTTAATCCAATCTAATCTAACCTGAATTATGCCGCAGACGTTCCAGTCACAATGGAGACGGAACATTGTCTTTAGTCGGCGAATTTGCGAACATCTAGACACCTTCTCTTTTCATGGAGCGCGCTGATGAGGTGGAACCGCGTAATAGTCATTGTGTAGCCGGCGTGGTTTCAGGGAGGCTTTGCTTGGACGGTATCTGTTTTATCTAACGTGTTTTATCTGATGTGGAGCCGCCGCGTGGGGGGGGGGGTCGGCCTGCCCACCGGGAGCAGCTCAGGATTTAGTGCCAGAGACATTTCGGCACGTTGACAGGAGGTGTCGGGGATCAAACCACCACTGGAGAGGTTAGTGGGGGCCACAGCTGCCAATTTCATTCACCATTTAACCATTTAACGATAGAGGCGGAGAAAAGGGCCGTTAAGAGGTTTTGAAATGGCTGCATATTGCTGGATTGTACATAGTTTGCAGTGGAGTATGGACGCTCATGTTCTCCTCCCTCGCCAATAAACGCGCTTAGCACCCTCACGAGCTCTCCGACGTCTTGTACGAAACGCAAAAGCACCTTTTTTTGTGCACCAGTACGAGATGCAGCGTTTTTTCTCGTCAGCATTAAACACACTTGGCTTGTGGTGCATACACCGATCAGCCATAATATTACAACCCCTCTGTGTTCACCATAGATTATAATGCAACACCCCTGTGATAAATTGAGTTTCGTCTTGAATTTCTATTGAATCTGTTTGCATGAGGTCTTGACATATTTGAGTTATTGTTATTCGGACCGTAATTGGTGCGGCTGTTGGAACTGCACTGGGTTTTTAACGAGCGGTGTCCCTAATATTTTGGTCATCCCACTTGCATTAGGCGGACAAAATCTCAGGCACACTTCTCGGTGTACCTCTCAATTCTGCATTCTACAGGTAAACATGTATTGGTTTTAATGTTATGGCGGATTGGTGCATATTAAGCCTAAAAATAGACTCTGAGTGGGTGAACGGATGCAAAGGTAATTGGGCTCAACAATGGGTTTTCAAGACTGCCACGATTACTCTTATTTTAAAATATTTTAGTGCTAAAATGAACTCTTGATTAGGCTTAGGTGCATGAAACAATAGGAAAAGCTTGAGTATGAGGATAAAATACCAATTTTGTTGAGGTCCCACAAGTGAACGTGGCAGTGACTGCAGCAGCCGCTCGCCGCCTTGTTAAAGTGTTACAATTTGACACCCTGCAAGTAGCACAGGTGTGTGTTACTTATATTTGTTTGGCGAGTGTATTTAGTCATAAGTGACTGTCTTTAAGGAGATGGGCTGTACGGTAATATGAAGCTCAGCCAGGAAGAGTCTTTACACGTCAAAGTCACAAGCACCACTTTCCCTGGCCTCCTCCAATTTCTTTGTTCTCGTCGTCCAATCACAGCCTCTCAGCTCGTCCTCGAAGCAATCGCTCTTAAGCAGCTCATAAACTTTAAAAACGATCTTTCCATTTCCTGTGCCTAAAGCAGCCCACCTCCTGCCCCTCACCATCTCAATCTCCGATGCCTGACCTTTCGAAAATCAACCCTCCAATCAGAAGTCGGTGAAGCCGTCCCGCCTTCAGCTGGCATCCCCTGATTTGTCAGCCTGCTTCCAGCTACTTCCTGTTGGGGGGTCGTCCCGTTCACCATTAAACTGATCCCACTCCAAATTCTCCTCCTTGTTTTGCCCCTCTAAAAGTCTCCCCTGACTGAAGGCGCCGATCGAATCGGGCGGGGGATCCGGTGGACGTTCAACCGTGACAAATGTGTCGCCCGCTGTCCCCGACCGTCTGCCAGATGTTTAGCCATGTGTTTTAATGCCTTGTTGCAGTTCGCCCCCGCTCCTCGGAGCATTTTGATGCGTCTACTGCAATTACAGCCCAGAGAACGTAAGCGCAACGAAGATGTACGAGTGTGACTCTAATCTAATGAGCACATCATCATTAGCGGACGGCGAGCTGCGGGGAAGGGGGGGGCAAGTTGAGCAATCAGCAGGAAAATGCGGAATGTCAGTTTTCCTTTGCACTTTTCCGATACAAACTGGTCCGGACAGACAATATTTGACAGACGAGAGCAGTTTAACGAAACCGGGGACTTTGGCGTCTGGTGACTGGATCCGAACTGGGAAACTGCTGTCATCCACCATAATCGTTCAGGTGCCGACTCAATCTCTGGATCTTTGAGGATGTTTTCAAAAAGCCTGTTGCAGTTTGACATATAAACATATGGAAAACAGGTATAGAGCCATTACATTACATTACATGACTAAATTCTTGCTTATATATCTGTATATATTTATATCAGTGTGACACTTGGCTGCACCAGTAGAGTCTCTCATCGCGGAGACAAGACCACTAGAGTGGGCCTCGGTGAAGTGGGGAATTCAAAATGGGCACTTCCGCAACAAAAGCCTTTTGTCAAGCACTTGTCCGGCCTTCCCTCCTTCCTTCTCTCACACACTCCCGAGTGCGCGACGCACGCACGTGCATTCCTCCGTTGCACGCGCACAAGCGCGCCGGCCACGCACCTTCCGTCCCTCCGTTTTCCCGACGACTTTTCATCGGCAAAGCCCACGCTCGCCTCTCCGGCCCTCTCCCGCTGGTCTCTCTGCTCCGACTCGTCCATTTTCATCCGCGTCTCTTTTGTAAGCGCCTCTATTTTCTCAATATTACTCTCTCAGGCTTTTTTTTTTTTTCATTGCTCTCATCTATCACTACTCTACCCTCCCAAGCTTATGCCTCATTATCATCTTCCTATGGTGACTTCCCGCTACTTATTTTTTGCGTTTGTCCTCATATGTCTCCTCTTTCGCCCACACTTCCACCTCCCTCCCCTCGCTCCCTCTCTCTCTCTCTTCTCTCTCTCTCTCTCCGCCATTCTCTCTGCCGGTGTCCGGCAAGGTCAGTGGAATCTGCAGCAAAACAAAGACTCTTTGATTAAAACGCTTTCCAATGAGCGGGGTAGTGCACAGCCGTCCACCTTGCATCAGCAAAACCACGTTTGGTTTAGTCCGACAGGCCCGTTCGGTTGTGGTTTCGATTTCTTTTGTTTGAGACAAAACGGTCAGATAAAATAGGGGAAAGAATGATGGGGGGCAAAAGAGAGAAAAAAAAAAAAAGATCAGAAAACTAGCAATCACTGGTTCGTGATTGCAGGGAACGATTGGATGACAGAAACTGATCAATGCGGTTGATACTCGCGGTGAGTGGATCCGGGAAAAACTCACCATCTCACCTTAAGCCAGTAAGAATACACCCTCTTGACTCATCTACTTCATATAAATACACACTGTATGAATGAGAAATATTCATACAGTGAGAGAGCGCAGTGTAAGAAAGCGAATATAGTAGGTGGAAAAGGGCTCATACATTTTGCAAAAGAGCAGCGAGGAGAAGATTTGGAGTAGAAATACAGCACGGGAGGTTCAAGCGTAAAATACAAAAAGTAGAACTTCTCTGCGATGTAGAAATTTGTGAGTTTCCTTCCTAACTGGTACTTTTCTCTGAAATGGAGCAAAAGAGGACCTGTGAGCATGGCACACTTTTTTAAACTCCCGCTGATTTCAAACTTTTGCAAATGCTTTCCTTGTGCAATCTTTTTTTTTCTATTTTTATTATTATTTTTTTTTTAGCGTGAATATAACTTTAAGGTGGCAGTTGCCTTTTATGGAATCTGGTCTGTTGCGCTGCATCACCGCGCTTCATTGTTTCCCTGTTAGCTAAATCTGCGGCTAATGGCTCCATGGCTGCATTGCGCCATGTTGATAGTGTCTGTTATTGACCACAAAGGACAATTCAAACACAGCGCAGCTGAGGTTTACCTCTGGCAATTTCGGGGAAATAAAGGCCTTTAAATCCTGTTTGAATGAAAGCCAAATGACACATGAAACTCAGCCTGAAGGCTGCACACCCCACAACAGCAGATGAAGAGGAGCATCAAACTAGCGCAAACCCCAGAATCTAGGCCACTACTGGGGGCTGGGTGGGAGTGTTACATGGTCTGGTGGCTCCATAGCTTTTACAAACTCTCACAATGGCCTGCATTCAGTGGGATTGTAGTTGCAAGGCACAGCGAGGGACAGTTGCCCTTCAGCCCCTCCCTGCTTTCACAATACTGGAACTGGACCTCTATTATTCTCCCTCTAAACATGAAAACGATAGCCAAGTGATTATTTAAAAAAAGAAATAGCATTACTAACACTTCCAAATCCATCCGCAGCGGCGCCGAAGTCGATATGTGTGTTTCACACCTGCACCTGGGATCTTACGATGCCAGCAGGTGCCCTGCTAGCATAACTGATTCCTGAGAGTCTGGATTTGAGGCCCTCACAGAAAAACTTTCATTACACACAAAAGTCATAAAATGGCACCATGAGCATAACCGTTCTCCCGCGGACATCCAGGTGACGGCATCAAACACAGATGTTTCCTGTGATTCCTCCGTTCCAGACTCCCTTCAGGAAATCAGTGATTTAACTGCAGCCGTTTCAGACAGTTTGCCCACTCAGACTGACTGCAGGGCTCCAACTGGTGTTTTGGGCTCATCCTTGGGAATCAGCCAACAAGCAGTTGGGCCCTGACGCATGGGTCGACTCAAAAACGTGGCAACATATTTACAGCAAAGACACCTTATTTGGACACACTGGCGACAAGATGGTGTGTGATGTACACAGAGGTAGCGGCTCGGTGTGTGCCTCGGTCGTGGGGTCACGGCTGGGTACCTGCAGGGAACAAAGCAACTGAACGTCTCAAATTCAAAGCTTAGAATACTCACATCACTCAGTCACCACTCATGTACGTGTCTGAATGAATGAGCCACTGACGCAAAGGGTGAGACGGTGTCACGAGGCTCCAGCACTCTTAATAAATACTTGAAGCTGGGTCCTCTACTACTGCATGCAGGTCCTCTACTACTGCATACAGATCCTCTACTACTGCATACGGGTCCTCTACTACTGGGTCCTATACTATTGCATACAGGTCCTTTACTACTGTATATGGGTCCTCTGCTACTGCATGTGGGTCCTCAACTACTGCATGTGGGTCCTCTATTGTGGAGGACCCATCCGTAGTAGAGGGGTCGGTCCTCGTGCATATGGGTCCAATACTACTGTATATGGGACCTATTCTACTGCATACAGGTCCTCTACTACTATATATGGGTCCTCTGCTACTGCATATGGGTCCTCAACTACTGCATGTGGGTCCTCTACTACTGCATGTGGGTCCTCTACTACTGGATACTGGATATGGATCCCCTGCTACTGTATATGGGTCCTCTGCTACTGCATGTGGGTCCTCTACTACTGCATACGGGTCCTCTACTACTGCATACAGGTCATCTACTACTATATATAGATCCTCTGCTACTGTATATGGGTCCTCTACTACTGCATGTGGGTCCCCTACTACTGCATGTGGGTCCTCTACTACTGCATACAGGTCCTCTACTACTGCATACAGGTCATCTACTACTATGTATAGATCCTCTGCTACTGTATATGGGTCCTCTACTACTGCATGTGGGTCCTCGACTACTGCATGTGGGCTCATAGGCGTGTAAATGTAAATGCCAATAGCTGCGGTAATGTCTTGGTCCTGTCTGCATGCAAGTGCAGAGGCTTACTAAAAACAGTGAGCATAAGTTGTTACGCATTCAGTGAACTACGTGGTACTGTCGAACATCAAGTCGCTCGTTGCTGTTGTGGTCCACAAGGAACCTGAAGGTGTCCCCACGCAGTCAAACCACCTGGATTGCGGTGGCTGTACTAGCATGTGACAACTGACTTCATCCTGATGCATTTGTCGTGTGACATGTACCCAACCGTGACATCGGTGCCATGACGGTTTGGTGTGGATGCATGTACTGTTAAACCCCCACTGGCCACATGCTGGGATGTTAAATTGTTACGTTCTGCAACATTTGAACAGACATACAGTGAATATCAGCTTCGCCTGGTTCGAGGTACCTACAGTTACTGCTGGCAGTTGGACGCAGGTTATGGCAGATTAAATGCCAAAATGTTTGTGGTGGCCTTGCTTGGTCTTAAGAGAAAATCAAGGTTATCTGTTGATGATGATGATGCTGAGGCGCCAGTAAACCTGAGCTCTTACTGCAAACGTGACACATTTGAGCAGGGAAATTCCACGACATTTCCAGTCATCTTTATCCTCACTGAGGAGGTTGCATACCGCACAGCAGCTTGTTTGCGTGACAATAACGCCTCAGCTTACTACGGGAGCAAGTGCACTTGTGTAAAGAGCGCAGTGGCCAGCCGTTGACACACTGCACTACATTTCCTCTACACAGCAAAACTCCTGTTTTAAAATAAATGGCTGCGCCTCTCGGCGGCAGTGACAATCGCCCAAATTACAACGCAAAGCCGTCGTGGCGGCGGCAAAAAAAAGCAGCCAGCGTAGACCAATCAAGCATGACATCATGACCACTGCACGCGGCGTGCTTTTTGTAGTGCAGAAACGCCGCAATCGATTCTCCCTTCAGGAGGAGTTTTACGTTGAATTTTTATGTAATCTGTTTAAGGCAGGTTTTGACATATTGCTTTGTTTGTTATTGGGACTGTAATTTGTGACGCTCTTGAACAGTGCCGGGTGATACTGAGAGGTTCAATTGAATTCATTATCGTATGTCAATACCTTTTTCAAACAGATTCAATAAATTTTTCACAGGGCTCGTATTATGTTCACAGTAAACATGCAGCAGTCATCACTCTATGCTTGCTGGGTGTATGATCCCATAACAGCCACTGGATGATTTCATAACGCCAATATTCCTCTCACTGTAGCTGCTCATTTTAGTCCATATTTCCACTTTTCATTAGGTTCTTAATGTACTTGTGTGTAGTCCCATCATCTACGGTTGAATTTAGCTGATATTATATTCACTTTAGCAGCAATTTAATTCAATTAACTCTCCAGTTGCTACTGCGATGCCGCCCCCCCCGTTGAGTAACGTCATTGGTTTTATCCAGTTGTTTCATTCGTCTCTGTAGAACTTGTCAGATCACACACTGAACCGAGTTCCCTCGCGGAACATTATGTCATTCAAATAACTTACCATGACGATGCATACCTACAGTGAGCCCTGTGAAGCCTGGGCCTTTGCACTGTGATGGCAGCCCAGCGAAGACAGTGCCGTTTGGCTGTGTGTCACCCCCTCATAAGGACACTGAATAAGCTGCTGTCCATTCCATCTGAGGACTGACCGCACTGGCTTGATGAGAATCAACAGCCCATTAATTCCACAGTAAGCAATCCAGAAATGATATGAATACTAAACTCTAAGCCAAACAGCCTGCAGGGCTCAGGGTTGTGCAAACAGCTACTGAAGGTCACCAAGGCATAATAGTTTATTTTGGAAAATCGAGAACGACCAAAAGACACAAAACAGCCATTAAAACAGCTTAAGTTTTGACTCTGGTCCACCCAGAAAGAGGAAGCGCTGCGTCAAATGATGCATTTATCATTTGCAAGTCTAACATATTGTGTAGAACACCCTCCACACCAGCGCAGTGCAACTGAACAACGGTAAAACATTAAAATATTAAAATGAAACGACAGGTACAAAGAGTATTTAAATCTGATCAAAAGCCAGCTGAAGGAAAAAAGGGGTTTAAAATCAAAGACATCCACGGTTTCTGTTTCCAACATGATACAAGCGATTGTTCCGTCATAATCGCACACTCGTGTTGATTTTAGCTCAACTAGGAGCATAGGGAGACATTGTCGTGCAAATCCCTGACAACAAACTGCCGGATTCCTGAATTCACGAGTCGAACTGGGAGATTTCCGAGCCCCGCGCCGCGAAACCTGGCAAAGCGACGACCTTGTCATGCGAGCGGGGCAACTAAAATATAAATATTCATGAATTCCCAGCCGGCTGTGTGAGAGCAACGACATCGCGCCAGTCAAGCCAAAGGTGTGGGTTAAAAACCGCGAGCTAGTGTTCGTGGCGTGAACGATGGCCTGTGAAACAGTGCTATTGTGGCGGCTTGTAGTGCGGTGGAGCTCTCTGCTCAAAAGAAGATGATTAAACAAATTTGTTTTGCGTAGTCGCTGTAGCTCCATTAGGACGAAATTGTTAATTATTAAGATAAAGTCCACGATAAATCATCTTACATATAGGGATTTAAAAGGCAACTAATTAACTCTGTAAGCAATACATTTGTAGCAATCTGTTTAACCTTGACTAGCTTTTAGATGACTCACCTCCAATGTGCATTGCATTATATAGCAGTCTTAGTCACATAGCCTCAGACACACTGAGATTTCTTAATGTCAAGTACAGTGGAGGTCTGTTTTCCATGGAAAGAGGAATTAAGACTTTGAGCCTCAGCGAACTTCAGTTGTTCGGTTGTATCCGACCCGTCCTCGAGTCGCACAAACACTGCGAGAGCCAGTGGAACGAATGATCGGAGGCCATCGAAGGAAGAATAGTAGGCAGCTCTACAGCACAGACTATGATTATCACTTCATCACCGCTGAGTCCCTCCAGGAGGAATCTACACAAACATCTCTTGTCACGGCCAATCGTAACGAGTCTCCGATGCCCACTGCTACCAGTAAATATTCCCTTGAAGGACTAATTAACTCCAGATCTAATTTTGCTCCTGATTTTTAAGCCCAAATCCCGGGCGCACCAGTGGCTTCACCCTTTTCTCCCTGCCTGTGTCGGAGTGGATTGAGATCATAAAGAGAATTACCGGCGCAGGAGTCAAAGTAGCTTTGTTTCTGAGCATTTGGCTGGTGACTTAGAGTTCATGTCGCACCATGGAGTCAAAAAAAAGAAGAAGAAAAAAACGCACTGACACAAAGAAATGAAAGACAGCTCTATATCTAGCATTAGACATACTGCTATTTCTGGGTCATAAATCCTCCCAGCCGACCGTCCCCGAGGTCGAGAGCTGTAAACCACATCGCCCGGTCCTGCAGATTTGCCTTCTCATATCTTTCCGCTCTCCCGTGTGCAACAATGTGCCATATCTCCGCATTTGTAATACAAATGACTGCATTAAATTCAGGAAGAAAGCCTGACCTCGCGGTGAACATCAATTAATTTCGATGTGTGTCATTCCAGTTGGAGTATCTCGTGTGTGGATTGGTGATGCACCGTCAAAGAGAGCCACAGCGTGTAAATGATGAAAAGGGGGGGGAAAAAAAAGAAAGAAAAAAAAATCTCATTAGTTCATAGAAATGAAGTGGATTTCGGCTATAATGCGGAAAATATGGAGAATTACAATGATTAGCAAGAGTGAGGTCTCGCCAGGAGTTGCGATGAATTATGGGATGTACAGCATATTCAAACAACTCTCTGGTTAATTAGCTTGGCAGCGACTGGCCGTGAAGCTGCCATAGTGCGGCGTCGCGCGTGCTGGGCGGCGGTCAGGCGCGCGCATGGGAATCATGAGGATGCGGACGGGGAGCGGAAGGAGGAGGCAATGGGCCGACTGGATTTATGTGGATTCAACTTAAAATATGATAAAAAAATAAAACTATAAAAAAATCAGGGTTCTGGCTGGATGCATTTGAAAGAAGGGATAAAAGGAATAATTTGAAAATTATGCAATAACACCCCACATTCACCTGGCCCTCTGCTGGAGCCGGACTGATTATATAGATTATTTAAGAGTCTACGGCAAAAAATGGAGCAATTCTAGGCCGCATAATTCTTTCCCAGACAACTATTGAGTGCAGTGTTGTGGAATTAGATGCTTCATTTTTATAGCATCTATTACGGTTTGATTCGTTTCAGTGTTAGCTTTAGTCTTTTTTTTGTACAACCAGATAGCTAGATAGAGTTTTCTATTTCAAATATGGTATAAATATAAATAAATATATAAACAAGATAAACAAAATAATTAGCATTCAACATGCTGTATATGGCAAACTCTCAGGAAATAACAAAAATAAACATTCCATGTTGGAAAAGGAGGAACAGGAAGTTAAAAGCTTTTCTAGTCCTACACATCTTTTATATTTTATCAAGATAATTAATTGTTTAACATGAATCATCATCTTTCAGTTCTTGTGTGAGATCCACAAAAACAAAAACAAAAAAACAAACAAACATTCAAAGCAATAAAAAAGAAAGAATAGCGAAGCAATTGAAAATAGGAAAAAAAAATGGAACAAATGGAACAAACTGCACAGGTCAAAAGAGGTACTCCATACATTCTGTACCTTGCTATTATTCCAGTGCTGCTCTCTGCTCATCCATCCCATAACCATTCAATATGCTATTTAATGACAGCAAAATACAAGAGAAAGTATTTAGTTGTTTTTTTAGTGAACATTTTTAGTGAGTTGCTTTTTTCGGTGATTTTTAAAAAAAAAATTCAGGTAGCAAAGAATTTGGCTTTTATGTACTTTTAATTTTTTTTTTTCTCATTAGCTTTTGTTAACAATAATCACCTTGACTCCAAATCAACAGGGGGAAGCATATTAACAGAAATTAGAAATGAGAGATTATCAGCAACATTCTTGAGCACGAGCTCCGCGTAGTGACTGAAAGAATAACATGACAGATGCAGGTGGGATAAACGTGTTGGGCTTTCGCTGCTGGTGCCATAATTACCGATTGTTGTCTCATGAGGTACAAAGCGGAATTATTAAGAATTGCTAGCTTGTTTCACCTTTTAAAGTTTTTAGCGCTCCTTCACAACCGCAAGCCAAAGCAAGCCAATCGGAGCTCTGCAGTTGGGGTCAAGAAGCTGGGCGCATCGAATCCAGCGGGCGCGACCGACATCACGTTTCAGGTTTTCGCATCTGCTCCTATTATCTTCACGGGCTCGTCGTGTTTTGTTTGTGATTTCACTCGCCCAGCTGGATGCTGGCAGCGCCGCTGCGGCTGCAGCCCACTCTCCTCCCCACAGGCCCGTCACTACTGCTTCATTTTAGATTTTACTGGCTGTGACGGCTGTAAAAAAAAAAAAAAAAAAAAAAAAAACGGCTTTCCCGCGGCCCTGGAAGAGGTGCATTCCCGCATCCAGGGGCCTCCCATACCTTGACATTTACTCATCAAGTGACATCTTCGTCACCTTTTGGGGTTTTCACGATGGCAGACACGAAGCTCTCACTCATCACGCTATTAGTGAATCCCCTAAAAAAAAGCTCTGGGTGTGATGCCTCCCCTGGGAGCCGGAGTGAGGTGGGAAGTGCAAGTGGGTGTTCGGTTATGTGCGTCTCCAAAGTGACTCGGCTTGCTTTTTTCTTCTTCTTTTTTTTCGTGCGTGTCAGAGGAAGATATATTGTGTAACTGTATTTGTGTCACCATTAAGTAGGTTACTGTGAATTATAGAGACGTCATAATACTGGCAGGGATTTCATTGAGCGGCTGAGTTTCTAACTTTCCTCTCACAGAGAGTCGAGATGTAATCCCTATTCCAGCATCCTTTCTCGGGGAAAAAAAAATTGCATTTATGTGAAGCGGTGTTTGTACACAAGAAGAGGAAGGGAGCGATAACATGTCGAGATGTATTTGTGTGTAGTATTGAATACATGTCTGGAGGCTGCAGAGCTCCTGATGTCCCTGCAGTGCTCTGTGCTCCAATAAAAAGTGGACCAGTGATGGAAATTTGTTTCTACGCGCTAAATTGGGTCACTTTATTAATAATTCAGTAGAATTCAGTACTAATATTGCTTGTTACATAAATAAGAGGGAAAAAACTACTGCTATTATCCAAACGCCCACTACATTCAAATACACGGACAAATGAAAACAGCAGGAAGCACCAGGATGAGAGTGAACTGCACCACACCGACCGTTGTAAACAAATTCAATGTTATCTCTCGTTGTTCATGTTTTGTTGTGTATTTAAAGATGGAGGCGATATATCACCTCCCCAACTCTTTATCAAGAAGAGGTATTGTGTTTCTGGGATGAATAGACAAAAAAAAAAAAAAAAAACAAGAAAAAAAACCCCCCACCAGAATCACAAATGATCTAAATCTCTGGTCTCTGGACAAATTTCACGAGGCGTTTTAATTTCCTCGCACATGTCGGGTATCCGGATGTGGCTTGATTCCAGGGTGACAGACTTTGCCAAACAAAAGCCTGAAGGCCTTTAAACTGATAGAAATCACAAAAACCTGTGATGCTATTCTAGTTCAATTAAGGGCGGCCCTTTAGCGAGCGTCGTTTTCACGCGTCCTCGTCCCGGCCTGTCAAATAACGACGCTCCCGCCTCATCAAATACCGACGCCTGATCACGCCCCCTCTCTCGTCGTAAACATGCACAAATCACCCTTCGCTGTCTGCGTGAGACGCCGGCGGCTTCTTATTCACTGCAATGTGAAAACACCCTCATCGGTCCTGGCTCATGACGTGCACATTGAGCCCGAACATATGCTCCTGCATCTTCATATCAGTTCAGACGCAATGTTGCAGGGAGCGAGACAGAAACATGACGCCATTGCTCAAATAGCTCGCCACTGCACTCTGTGCTCCTCTCTACATTAAATGCCGTTCAGTCCCTCCAGACATTTTGCGACATATCTAAACTTGAAATGAAACAATAATCTGCACCTGAGCCTGTTGGGACAATTCCATCTTAAAAAAAAAATTAGTTTGTGGTTATGCCATGGTTACGTTTAGCCACAAAAAAACAAAAACAGGAAGTTATTGTGGGGATGGTTACTGCTGAAAAATGCCTTCCAGTCCAAAACTGGATTAAAACTGCTGCTGCAAAGTCAGGCGCTTGAAGGAGCCGTCCACGTCCCCTCCTGCCCGGCTGATTTGTACTTTCTGGATCCTCATGTTGGTGTAAAATGACATGCGGAACGCAGTTTTACCATGTTATCACGGGCTGTGCCACGAGACCAGGCCGGAGCCCGGCGTCACGCGCCACCGCCACCGCCACCGCCACCGCGGATGCGC
>CAAKHG010032322.1:0-10000 GCA_901007715.1 Dactylopterus volitans
CCAGGAGGCTGCTGCTCCTCGCCGGCCTCCAGGGCCGCTCTGGAGCCGCTCTGGAGCCGCTCTGGAGGCCGGCGTATTAACTATGACGTGAAAACCTTAAAAGTTCTCAGTGGAGGACGCGTCCCTGAACAGGGGAGGAAAAGAGTTTCCAGCGCTTGTGGATTATCTGACAGAAATAATGAAGTATCACTGGTATTGAAACACTCCTGCGAGTGTGTTCTTATTATTGTATTTCATGTGTATCTGCTAGCAGAGTTTACCAGGTCGTCCTTCCTGTGCGAGGTTTACAATATTTATGGAGCCTCCTTGCCAAGAAAGCGTCTAAACTTTTATCTGTAAATGGAGGCGCCGTAACCTTCCTTCTCAGTGTTGTTGATGTAGTGTTGCCACACACGAGTGGAAACATCTGGAAAATTTAAAACATTTCTAGATCGACAAAACATTAGAAATCACGACGTAATACGACTACCGACCAGCCAAAACATTACGACCACTCAGCTTCACCACAGAATACAATGCAACAGCACTGCCATCAATCAGTTTGATGTTGTTTTAGGTCACCCCACTCATGTGCATCAGGGTGACCAGAATATTAGGGACCCCTCTCAGTGTGACCCAGTACAGTCCAACAGCGTCACAAACTACAGTCCCAATAACAATCATTCAAACATGTCAACACCTCTCTCACACACATTCAATCACAATCCAACATAAAACTCCTCCTGAAGGGAGAACTGATTGCAGGGCTGTTGTATTATACTCTATGGTGGACACGCGGCGGTCGTAATCTTATGGCTGATGTGTTGTATTATACTCTATGGTGGACACGCGCTGGTCGTAATCTTATGGCTAGTGGGTGAATCTTTTATTTCAGTTCCAAAATCCACATTACTAAATGTTTATACTTTGGTAGATCCACTGAGATCAATTTAAAAAAACAAGTTAAATAAGACATGATGTGCCAACTGCACATTCTTCTTCAGACATTTCAGGCTCATCGTATTTTCTGTTTGAAGGTTCAATCGCTGCTGAATTTTTCAACATGTACTTGAACTTCATTACACGAAATGAAAAAGGAACAATTTGGCTACGTCATGAATAGTGAATGAGTGGCGATGCTTTTACTTGCTGTTGTGGGGGTGAGACTGTGATACTATGACGTTGGGGAACACTGACGTTGATCATGTGGAACATCCGGTAACATTACGTGCCAGAGCTGAACACTAAGAAGTTATTGAGTAGGTCTTCTCTTTCTTTCTTAGCATCACATGCCTGGTCCCAGCATCAGCTCTCCTGCGCTGCAGGTGCACGTGAGCTAACAGTGTGTTACAGGTAGCTTGAGTTTAAAAGAGGGTCTGACTCACTGAGTTTACACGGAAAATGTGAGCTATGTACTGAAACGGCTGATAGGATTCTGAGTCCATACGACAGCGCTCGTGTTCTTCAGAGGACCGGAGAGTGAAACATAAATCATTTTGCCACATTTGCGAGAGCTCGTGTTTCTTGTTCTGCTCTTTTCCAATCTCGCCGCCTGTAAATGGCTCCTGTCCTTGGCCCAGTGAATTCTCTATATAGACTGACATTTCCTCCTCAAACATGATTGGATACGGCTGTTTCGGGCCGAGTCTCTCTCTCCCGCTGCCTCTCCAATCAGGTTGAGTTCCCTCTCGCCTCGGCGCTCGAGGACTGCTGTTGAAAAACGCTGCGAGCAATCGACGATTATTAGTGATTTCAGGCTTTCAGGCTGGACTCGGATCGATGATTACTGATCCCGACTCTGAGAGCGGGGCTTTGTGTAAACTCGCCGTCTTGAGTTGAGCTCCAGTTTTCCGCGCACGCACACACACTCACACACACACACACACACACACACACAAACACACAGAGCAGGGCTGTCACTCACCCCCAGGTCTATTAGCGTCCTAACGGCGGCGCGCACCACCTGCTCCGAGCAGCTCTCTGAGAGATATGACACAAAGGAACACATGAATCACGAGAGCAAACATCCGATGTAGCAATAACACAACAGAGACGTTGCAACGCGACTGATGGACCTTTCTGCACGGCGCTCTACCGAGGGCTAGTTTCTGATTGTCTAGATTTGTGAAGGGGAAGCGGCCTTTCTTCTGCTGCTCTGTGCCGGCGTGTTACAGCAGACAGTCAATCAGGAGGCGGCGGCGAGGCGACGGCTCTTAAGCAAAGCCTCAAACACATGGAGCATCTTTGCATGAGCAGACGTGTGTGTGTGTGTGTGTGTGTGTGTGTTTCACGGCGGTGGCAGCTGTTGCCTACCATAGTGCCGCTTCTTCCCATTGGCCGTGTCACACAGACGCAAACGCACCTGAGTCAAAAACTCCGATTCTGGAGAAGGAAAAAGACGTGGAAACGGGAGTCATGGATGTTGGTTTTTGTGTGATGCACAAAAACCAACATCTGACAGTTCATTCTGACACCAATCCCTTAGACACACACACACACACGCACCTGGCAGAGGTGTGTGTAGGAGGTCCAGGGCTGCGGTGGTCCAGCACAGAGCCCTCAGCGGTGCAGCTAGCATGCTGCAGAGGAAGAAGAGCATGTCAGGACAGCGGCTGGGCGCGCTGATCTGAGGAGGAAGCAGACGTGGTGAGAGACGTCAACGCCAGGAGGACGCGAGAGCCGCTAATCACATTGCCGCTCCCGCTCTAACGAGCTCTCACTGAGCGACCGCCGTCAGCCTGTCGGTCAGGGAGAGAAGAGCTGCTGCAGGCAACTACGTTAATACTTTAAACACTCGAGGAATTTTACGCCTCCACGGCGAAACAGGAGAGCGGGAGGAGTTACGCTCGCAGCTTCTCCCTCCGTCTCCTCCTCGTGTGAACACCGTCTCTCCAAATTTGGCCCACATGTCGACCCGAGCTCAAGGATGACCGGATTAGATTTGGGTCGCCGTAGGTCAAAGGTCAAGGTCACAATGTCCTAAAGTCTCTCCCTGTATATGAACAACGTAACGCAGGAGTGCGACCCACATCTGAAGCTTGAGCTCCAGGATGAAGAGGTATAAATCTCGATGTAATACTCCCATTATGATCCAGATGAATGTCAATGGATTAAATGACGCGACATGATGCAACGACCTTTTCTATCTAAAAGGTCAAAGGTTAACTTTTCGCAGATTTGAGGGGGTGTAAGGTTGACAAAGGTGAATTTGGTTGACAAAGGTCAAAGGTCAAGGTCACTGACATCATAAAGAATATATCTGGTCATGGACTGATTATAATAAATGACTCATAGGATGAAATGCCGGCATTTTTCTACTCTTAATACATTTAGCATACTTGAAGTAGGCAGAGCGATTGGAAGGGAAGGGCAGCAGCCACTAATCGTTGCCGCCCTTCCCGTCCAATCTCTTCTTAATATCTCAACAACTAATATATGTACTGCTATGACATTTAGATGACCGACATTCTCCCAGCTGTGTGGACCCGACACGTCCTCTGATTCCAACTCCAGGCTGACACGAGAGACAAAATAATGTGGAAAAATCTCGACAGTCATGAGATGATTTTCTATGACGCCGACAGATGAAGGAGCACGGAGGGGGGCGCTGGATCTGCTAAAAGCTAACATCCCAGAGAGCTAATGGAGGCATCCATCTTGTCCTCTTTGAGGCCCGGCTCTCATTTACACATTAGCACGCTGCAGCGTTAACACGATTTCCATTCACTAACCAGCCAATCTTGGTCCCACGGGAAGCCCACGCCTCCAAAGCAGCCTGCGCGCGGCGTTCGTATCCCAAGACATTCACTTAGAAGCCTGAGAGGAAGTCACATCCGGTGACTGCGGATGCAGGTGGGAGCCATGGCAGCCATTTACAAAGAGTTAAACAGGCATAACATTATTGAGAGATAAATGACCTCTTCCCCCTATAAAGCATCTCTTTGCAGCTGTGAGCTGACGTCACGTTATCCTATAGCGGCTCATCGCACCCAAATACGGCAGCCAGGCGGGCAGACGCCACTGCGGTAGAAGTCTCCGCACTCAGTCCGGGTTCGCCATCATGCATTCTGAACACTCTGCACCTGACCTGACATTATACTTTACAACATAAACCAGCCATGTGAGAGAATCCTCAGAATTGATGCCGCCATTGCTGCATGAACTGCTGCTCTGCTGGTGTCACCTCTCCTGATATCAGGAAATATACGACTCCGACATAAAGCTTCCGAGTCTCCAGCGTCTCCCTGCGTCTGCCTGCGTCTGCCTGCGTCTGCCTGCTCAGCCTCCCACCAACACCCTGACTTCCACAACAGTTATGACTCCTGCATGTTTATCACACTCAGCGCAGTCGAGCCTCCCCTCAGGAGTTTTAAGTTGAGTCTTTATAATGAGATGTGTCCCTAATTAGGTTGACCAAAATATTAGGTATATACCAAAATATGTACTGGTGCCCAGTACAGTCCAACAACAGCGTCACCAACTACAGCCCCAATAACAATCATTCAAACATGTCAACACCTCTCTCACACACATTCAATCACTATCCAACATAAAACTCCTCCTGAAGGGAGAACTGACTGCAGGGCTGTTGTATTATACTCTATGGTGGACACGCGCTGGTCGTAATGTTATGGCTGATGGGTGTATGCCGCCGTTATGATCGTGCAGCGTGAGGGTGAACCCTGTGAAGTTCCGTTGCTCGTGTTTGTTGTGTTCCTCATTACCCAGATGTACAAAACAAAACAAAAAAAAAATGTTACCAGTGTCACGGGATGAATGTTTTGACCAGGAGAGCGCACCGAGCAGTCTGCGGAGGACGTCAGCAGAGAGTTTCTCACCATCTCCAGCCGCCGCTCGCTTTGTTTTGCATCAAGCATTTGACAAAGTCTGCTTAAAAACACATTCCAGGATTTTATGAGAAAGTGATGATTCATGCAGCGTGACATTTCGAATGAGAGTGGGGTCATACAATTTTCCAATGAGCAGTCGCAATTTAATTTATGGGGCCAATTCAGTCCATTAGACAATCATTATGTGAACTTGAAGCACTTGAAACCATCAATACACAGCAGAACTTCAAAACAAACATGGGAAAAAGTCAAGAGAGCGGTCTGAGCAGCAGCTGTTAGCAGGACGCATTACTGCAGAACAAGGCCGATAGGATCGGGTCCAGAGGGGCTGAGATGCACTTATGGCCGCTGCTGCATCGCCGCGATACGCGAGCCACACGAAGGAGCTGGTGGGACGCGCAGACACCGACACGGATGCTGTGCATCAGCTGACATGACACTGCACATGTCGAACTTTTAAAACTAAAAGCCTCAGATTTGGATGTTTTTTCAAGAGGGGATGTCTGCTCGCTCACCCACCTCCGACTCCCCTCTGCTCTTCAGCTATGTAAGTTGAGCTGGGCGGGTCGGACCGCCCACTCTAATTGCACTAAATGGTACCGACTCTACCCTACTCGCCTGTGGTATTAGGTACCTTTCTAGGTTTTTTTCCTCCCCCATTAGAAGATAGTTCCACCTCAGCGTAACTGGTTGTCATAGCGATGCCATGAAAAACTGCTGTGACGACATCAGCACAAAATGGAAAATGCAAAGGGAAACAAAGGACTGGTATTCTTGAGCATCGATGACGCAGTGGCGATTCTCTCTGACCAATCAGAGGTCTGCAGTGTTTTCACATCACCTCCAAGTTCCTCATAGTACCTGGTCGGCCTTTTTTGGAACCCCAGTAGAACAGATACGAAAAAGGTGGTACATGGCACTTTTATTTTTACTAATGGAATACCACAAAAGTAGAGTACCATGTCGTGGAAAAGTGGCACAAGTGTGTGGCTCTTCACTGACTATAAGCTGTGTAAGCAGAGGCACGAAGCTGCATGCCATAACTTCATATCTAATTCATTACAACGCTAAATAAAGAAGATGAGTGACAAATTAAAGGAAAAATCTGGATAAACAAGTGGAGAGAGATGAAAAATCCACATGCTTCTACACGCAGGTACAGTGAGATGATACAATTCAGCAACTGACAACCAATCAGGCTCTTGAGCATTTCTGAAAACGCATGTTGGTCTTGATTTCGGATGAAGATGGCATAAGGCAAAGATCTAGATGACGCAGTGGGGCCCAGGAGCTCCGGTCACAGGGGCCATTACCCCTGCCAGTGCAGGAAATGCGACAAACACATCTGCATTAAATAATGGGACAGACGTCAGTAATTAGGGTCAAAAACTGTGATTGATGCCGTGCATTTGACGGCGTGACGCTCAGGCATTAGCGCTGCATATGAGGGCAAAAATAGAAGCGCAACTCAGCGACACAGGATGTGATCAGACTACCAGCAAAAACAGTCCACTGACAATTGCTGAGAGATGGATATTCTAGTGGGATGCAGTGCATAAACCCCTCATTAGAGAGATGATTGCTCATTCGAGGGTCGGGCAGAGTGAAAGCCACAGGTCTGCAGAGACGCCGAGAGGAGCCGTATGATCGGATGAGTCATCCTTCCCCGTGTCCTCGCTCGGCGGGCGAGTGCCCACGTCACGTACGTCAAGAAAATGGTGCAGGCCTCAACGCTTGACCCCAGCAGCGAGGGCACCCGCTGGCTCTATTCTGCAGTGGGAGGGGAGGACGAGGAGGAGGAGGGGCAGCTTGCTGACATGGTTTGAGTCCACCCCTTGAAAGGGAAGCGTCGACGCAAATCAATACGTGGTTTGGCGATCACCTTCCCAAGGCGTGGAAAATCTCTCCCAGGATGACGGTCAATAAATGGTTTGAAAAACGGCCTTCAGGATCGTCATAACTCAACCGAGTCGAGCGCCTACGGTAGTTTGGGCCAAAGCGTCAGCACAGCACTCTCGCCATCGCCTGGTCATCAAAGGAGAAGGGGCGGGGCTTCTTTGGGAGGAACGGTGCTCGTCCCTCCAGCAGAGCTCCAGACTTCAGTCAAACACCTTTCATTTCTCCTTTGTCCGTACATCCTTAAAGCACTCATGGTTAGGGTTAGAACCAGGGAATGATCGTATGTAAGATGGAGCTAAACAAACAAGCGTCTTAATATTTGACAAAATGTCAGTGACCAAAGCTGCACGTTGAAAACCTGCACAAGATCAGGCTAGAGGGTGTTACTGCGCACCTTAATGTGAACATGTGAGTGTACACCCATCAGCCATAACATGTTGGTGTAACTGTTCACCGTTTACACAGGATATGACGCAACAACCCGGCAACTGTACAACAGCGTCACAAACTACAGTCCCAATAACGAGCATTCAAATATGTCAACACCTCTCTCACACACACTCAATCATAATCCAACATAAAACTCTGTCATGATCTTAGCATATTAGCATAGCATATCTTTCATTTTTCATATAGAAATGTTCTGCTGTTTCCACTGCAACAGTTGACGAGTGACAGGCAAAAGTAATGTTGTACATGCTGCTCATAGACACAGAGTTCCCTGGAGATACCCTTCCTTGGTGGAGAACGTTGGGGGTCACGTCCTTTCTTCAGGAACAAAAAGCAACTCAAACTTAAGTTTCTAACTACCACCGGGAGAGTAACACGGGCCTGGACGCAGGCTGCATCTTGAGCTTGAAGGCGGGATGGACAGCGCGTGCATGCAAACCCGAGACGCTTACAGGTGATGTAAAAATGCAAAAGCAGGCCACATACTTAAAATGTGAGCTCACATTAGCTTTTAATGATGCAGGATTTCTAACTTCAATGTTTTCATCAGAAATGTGTCCGAATGAGGACGGTGAAAAAAAACACACCGGGAATTTTGAAGGGCTCTACTGACAGACAGATTAATGGGCTGGGGCACATGTACTGTACACACCGCGCAAACAGACTTGAGCACTTTTTGAAGGTCCACAGTTGCATCATTAAATATTTGATGGGAGCCTGCAATGTTCAGCGCAGGCTACGCCTCTTTATTCTTTATAATTCAAGAACACAGAGGAGGACCTCAAACTGTGATGAATACTGAATGCAATAAAGGTTTCAACACATCCAAGGCTTTGAAAATATTTTCTGAGGCAAGTATTGCATTTCGTATGTCCTTTAGCATAAAAAACACACTGGTGAGAAACACAGATACACAGAATTGTTTGTTCACGGTGAAAATTCCTCAGGTTGCATTTAAATAATAGATGAAACCCTGTTTTATCGTATTTTCATTTGCCGAAGAACAAATGGTGCCGGATTCGTGATGGTAACGGTGAAGATGAAATGCTGCTTGATGACCGTCTCCCCACGTCTTTGTACTTTGCCTCGGCTGATACTCGGGATGCTGGCGATTATCATTGCGTAATTGGTTGTTGAGAACTTAACTGATTAAAAATGTATCAACCAACAACGTACAACTCGTGCTTCAACTCATGGAGCTCACGTGTTTCACTTCTGCAGGGAACTACAGGCTCGCTCGAGGAGGACGGGGTCAATGGCGAGTAAAAGACAAAGAGGGCAAAACCATTATTATTATAACAGCGTAAATATGGAGATACAACTCTGGCACGTGGTACAGCGCTGTCATCATTTGAAAGGTCCGCAGCACACGACCTGCAATAACCACCTGGGTGCTGGCTCGGAGCGGCTGTGCTGGTGTGTGTGTGTGTGTGTGTGTGTGTGTGCAGAGGATTTACTTTCTGGTGTAAAAGTGGAGCAGCCGTGAGCCTCATCGCTCCACCGCTCTGCTCCTTTATGTTTCTGAGCCTCAGCAGCATAACAAACATACCATAACAACCCAATCAAAGCTAAGCTGAGGAAAAGACGTGTATTTTGCATCTTATTTATTATTAATGATGAATCAGCTATTGATTCACGTGTTTAACCGTCGGTTAAAGGGAGTGCGGGACGTTTGCAACCCTAAACGATGCGTTTGAGGTGGCGGCGTTTTTTTTGAAGCCGTCACCTCTAAGTCACTTCTTGGACTTTGTGACTCCTGCTCCAATTGCCGTCTTGTGTTGCTTTGAAAAATCACAAATAATAGTCATGATATGACATGAAAAGCTGACACATTCTGCTAATTGACATTCAAGTTATGTGACTCCACTGTGTAGGTGCTTTTGTAATGGAGATGTTGTTACATCAAAGGTCTTTTTCATGTGGTGTTTCTGATATTTTTGCCGGCAGTCAGCCAGTCTGCTGTTTTCTGTAAGGCGGTCAGAGGGGGAAGTTTCCCTTCACACAACCTCAGGTGCCTCTCTGCAGGCATGTTGGCAAGCCAGAGGAACCCAGGGGTGTTCTTCTGTACCTTGTAGGAATGCAGGTTCTGCTCCTCGCAGTCAGAGTCGCTGTGATAGGGGTCGTCGCTGCTGGTCCAGGTCAGGGTGCCCTCCCTCTTCCAGAAATCACAGATGGGAACATCCCTGGGAACCTGGAGAGTGTGAGAGGTCCCTCTCAAACAGTCTGCTGAGGCTGCACGCGCGTGTGCCTGAGTCAAACTGCTTCAGATCACAAATCTTCAGTATATGCCTCGGTGTGTGTGTGTGTGTGTGTGTGTGTGTGCACGTTGTTGCGTTGCCTGTAACTGAGCTTCATATCAAAAAAATAAAATACCAAATCTGAATGATCCTTTTATGAAGAGCAAACACCTCCCTCATAGTCCTGAGAAAAATGTCCAACCCCCCAAAATTTAAGAGGTCTTCCCTTTGTCAGGACCCCACCGCCCCACCGAGTCTGGTGGAAAACAGCCCAGGAGTTTTTTCCATAATCCCGCTGGAAAAGAGGCACTTAAAGGCCTCTGCCAACGCTGGCGTAAAGAATGAAAAATAAAGCAGTTATTCACTAGACTTCATTTATCTGCTCCAAATCCAGTGGGTTCCTGCTCGGCTCTTCCTACACTCCTCCATCACGTTCTGTGAGATGTGGTCCTGTCATTTTTGTGTAATCCTGCTGACAGTAAAATTACCACGTTACACCAAGTCCGATTTTATTTGCTGACATCATTAAGAGTTTCGGTTACATGGATACAGTTACTGTCAGCGTTTAGTTACAGTGATCCTCAT
>CAAKHG010032322.1:11917-22657 GCA_901007715.1 Dactylopterus volitans
ACACACACTCTCTAGCACACACACACACACACACACACACACACACACACACACACACACACACACACACACACACACACACACACACACACACACACACACACACACACACACACACACACACACACACACACACACACACACACACACACACACACACACACACAGATTCAAAAGCTCTCTGTTTGAGATAGAGGCAGCAGAGCAGGATGAATGGATGGTGAGCTCCATTAAACATCCATTGAATGAGGTGCACTTTGGTGTGTGCGCGCGTGTGTATGTGCGTGCGTGTGTGTGCGCGTGCGTGCGTGTGCGCGTGCGTGTGTGTGTGTGTGTGTGTGTGCGTGTGCTATGAATTCAAACTCACGGGCATAAAGCCTGGCGGCAGGAGGTGGCAGAGCTGCAGGGCTCTCTCGGTCAGCTCGGACTGGCAGAGCGCCACGTCGAACTGCATCTCGCCGTCCGCCCCGTGTCCCTCGACGCCGCCGCTGCACGCCACCTCGCGCAGCATGGCGGACACAGCACACGCTAACAGGAGAACCGCAGGGGGTCATCACCACGAGCACAAGGTCACAACGTTCTTGATCAATTCGTTAGAGATTAGTTAGAAGAGCGTTGGGGATCCGAGCACGCTGGTCTGGATGAGTCTTGATCATCTCCAAGCTTCAGTTATTATAACACATCACTGCTTTTAATACAGCTGATTTAACTTCACTATGTAATTGAGCAGCTGCAGTTAGCGCCTTTGTATTACATGGCACTCTCTGCAGCACACAGCCCACCACCTTTCTATTAAAAAAAAAAAATCATGCAGAAATAATGAATCATGCAGGAAGCGAGACCATTTTCCACAGGCAAAGTAGGTTCCTGTACTTCAAAACCATTATTACTTTTTACTTCCCCCAACAAAACTATCAAAGGGCTCTAATTTTATCCCCGTCTGCCTGGAGACTTCATATCTAGAAATATGACAGCACACATTTGGGAACGTTTTCGTCAACCCTTGATTTAAGACTTTGGTGAGCGCTGGGATCTAGGTGTTCTTTCCCATCAAATTCCATTATATCACCGTTATGTTACTCATGCTAAATGTTTTGCTCGTAAGCTGTCCCACGACAACAGAACTCACTCCTAACAGCTTAGCAGAAACAGAAAAAGTTGTGGTGCGTCGAAAAGGAGGCCGGCTGACGCCGCAAAGCGCGTCTCTGCCGGCACTCGCTGGCAGGGTTCTGCTGCGGGCTCGAGCGGGGCCAAAGTTCCAGGTGTAAATCCCTCACCTGGGTGATTTAGCTCCTCCCCGCTGGTAACAGCACCGGCGCTTTACGGCCGCCTGTTGCTCCGCCGCAACCCTAACAGATCGTAAAGACGACAACGCGACGGCTCTCTCGTGCTCCGCTGCTCCCGGCTGTGCTCCGGACCGGCTGGCGGCTTTGCGGGCGCACTTTTACCAATGAATGATAGATGTCGGTGCTAATCTCGCAGAAAAGTCATTGAATTTCCTATGAATTATTCAAAATAAAAAGTCAAGCCAAATATCACCTGTCAGACGCTGCGGGGGACGTGAGGCTGGCATTAGCAGTAACTCAGCGGAGCCAGTTTGTGAGACTGCACATACAGATGACGCCACACTTTCAGGCCAATACGCTCAATCACTCTGCTGTCAAGCTGCATCTGAATGAAAATGATCAGGACCACGACTTCAGCTTATCGGAGTCTGCGAGGGAGCTTTGTAACAAAGAGTCATCGACATTAGCTGTAAACTGCTCCCATTAAAGTACAAATCATCTTTGAGACAAACAGAACTTTCTTCTTGACTGCTCATTAATTATTTTTGCCCATTAAAGAATCAGATTTGTTAACCAGTGCAAACTGTATTTAGTAAACACCAACTCTACAGATGAAGATACAGCAGCCGATCAAGAGGGGGAAGGAAATCACAAAGCCAGAGGTGGAATGTTTTCCATCCATCCACCTCTGGTGAAGGTGATCTCTCAGGAAGTCTAAAAAATTAGCCCAAATGTCAACTTGGGTTCTAGTAAGAACTGATTAGACTGTGGTGGTCAGAGGTCAAAGGTCAGGGTCACGCTGACCTAAACACTGTCTGTCTTATGAATATGGTATCTTATAATGCCTCAAGGGAAAGGTCAAACTCAGCATGAGAGATGAACTGATCAGATGTCAGTGGACAGGGTCAAAGGTCAAGCTCGTTGTGACATCCCAACGCACCTATTTGAGTGTGTGTGTGTGTGTGTGTGATGAGCTGACATTTTGGAGAAATGATGACGTGACGAGATTTTTCTACTCTGAATAAATTAAAGTCTCACTACATAGTGTAAATGACGGACAGACATGGACGTTAGCTGCTGCCTGATTGGCTGCTGGACGGTCATTCCCGCTTGGCAGCAGATCTCCGGGGTGCTTTTAGTTGCCCGTTTGCCCTCAATGTCAGATGCTAGGGGAGTCAAGGGAGGTTTATAAACCTGCTCGGCTACGAGCCGTCTCTCTCCACACTCCGATCTTGACGACCACCACAGGATGACCCGACTGGTTCCACGTGATGAGAAACGGCCGCCCAGCGCTGAGGGCTTTTGCTGTGATGAATGACGTATAGCTGTGCTTGTTACCTTTGTAAGAAAGGCTGCAGGGAGCGACCTGCACCGTTTGCTTTGAAGACAATAAGCTCACTTTAAATTAAATATTTGCTTAAAGGCATTTCAGAAAAGTTTGGTGTTGCTATTTCTGGAGTTCACCATCACCTTGAACTGCGGCATCATACCATTCTGCTGCCAGGGTTTCATGGATGACTGACTCGTCTGTGTCTGCATGTCAGTCTCTTCACAGTAAACACAGTATTTTCAGAATATTAGAAACAGGAGAGTAGTAATACACAAGGTTAAAGAACTGCAGCAGCACTGATGACCAATCCTTACTCTCTTACTCCCTACTACTCTTTTTCCATTTCCAAAACTCTTTGAATATAAAGTCGGACTTTGGTGTAAAGTAATACTTTAAAATGTCATGTTTCAAATCGATCTTCCATATTGTCGTGCCAGCAGTCGGCGGCATCCAAGGCCTCCCACGGGAAACAAGATGGCGGGTGAACACAGGGTCTCCACATGACATTTAGACTAAAGACGCATGCCAAAGTTTTGTCGTCGGCCAAAGACGCACGCACGCACGCACGCACGCACGCACGCACGCACGCACGCACGCACGCACGCACGCACGCACGCTCACTCACTCACTCACTCACTCACTCACTCACTCACTCACTCACCGCCAACGGCTTCCAGCGTGAAGGTGTGCGTGACAGTCTGGGCCTGGAGGCTGAGGTGGAGCGTGGCGGCGGGCGCAGGATGAGGCACAATAACAGGGTCTTTTCTGGAAGGTGGAAGACGCCGATAAATGGAACAAGATACAGTAAAGACGACAGGCTCTCACCGAGAGGGAAATTGGATTCTTGATAAGCAATGCAATTTTGCTGTATCATACTTATCAGTATTACTGACAGACGGGCAACCGACCTGGATGGAATGGCGGCTATGATGAGGTGAGGGGCGAGCAGAGCGAGGGAGTGGTGGACCACCTCCTCCAAAGTTCCCCCAAAGCCCACGTCTTTGTTCCTGAACAAGACCTCCTCGGTGAGCCAGGCCACGTCACGACACAGGACAGATGTTCTCACACCCTGAGGAGGACGGGGACGCAAATGTTTGCTTATGAAATCGGGTGTGAGCGTGAAGCATCTGGTGAAATTAGTCAGAGAGCAGTGGGGACGACTCTGAAAATCACTGTCACACTCGAATAAACTACCAAGAAAACCAATTCTGTTTATGAGCTTCTCAGAGTATTGATGGATCCTTAGAGGAGCAGGGGCGGATTTAACGCCGATAGCATCGGGGGAACAATAGCTCAGCAAACACTTACACTCTCTCTCTTTCTCTCACACACACACACACACACACACACACACACGGATGACGCATTTACCTTCCGGTGTCTGTACAGCAAGAGACTGGAGATCAGGCTGGTGGACATCACGGCCATGCAGGAGGTTACAGCTGGGTGCGCACACACACACACGTGCACACACACATGCATGACTTCTGAGAACATTAAATCCTGGAGACTAAAGCTGGCTTTATGCTTCTGCGTCGAGGCGACAGCGTACGAGACGCCGGCTGGCTCCTCTCCCTCCAAACCGTCTGGAGTCGTGTGACATGCACTTCCAACAAATTGTAACCCTGCGTCGCTGGCAGGGCAGACCGTAAGCGCCGTGATGCGGCATGCAGCCTCTCCCGCTTCTACCGCCTGCTCGTCCGCCATTTTTAAAGTGTCGCTGCCGGACTCACCAACGACGGAGCAAACTGAGGAGCGTCCAAGGGAAGAAACTGGGAAGCATGAGCGCTCGTACCATCCCATTACTCCCAGCTCCAATAACTCTCTCTTTCATCAGGCCCAATAGGGGCAAGCAACACAGGAAGTTAAAGAGCTAAACAATCGACCACCATTGTAGTTGCTCAGTACCGCCCCCTGGTTTCAGCAGGGAACAGCACGAACAACCCCGACGCAGAACTTCGAAAGATGACAGCGCTGGAAGGGACAGCGCGGCGACGACGCAGGGGCACAAACCGAGCTTTAGCCAATGACATCGGCTACTTACCTAACCTTAACTTTACCCCAAACCCTAAAACATAATTATTCACAAATGGGAGGCAACTCGCTACAACACACACACACACGCACGCACGCACACACACAAATACCACAACCCAATTTGCATATGATTAAAGCTGGAGCTTTTAAGGATTAATTTACAATTCAGCGAGGGAGCATGACCCAGGACCTACAGAAGATGAGGTGGATGATAATGGCGCTGCTGAGGTCTCTCTCAGGACGAGTTGGCTTCAGTTCAGGTGCATAATGAGGAGGCAGAAGCCAGGACATCCTCCTGCGACCAAACACACACTCGGTGCTGCAGAGAAAAATGGACCAGAGAAGCATTTACTTAACACTTAATACAATTTTCATTTTGTCATCTTGACTGGATCATAACTTGCCAAAGAAGGGAATGAGCAATGAACTTAAAGTGGCTATAATCAATATCTTTTCTATTATCAAAATCTAAGCTATTCCAGCGCGTTATGTCAGCCTCATTGCTCTGCACAACTCTCTCCAGCTCCACTCGGCTTTTAACAGAACTTCGGAGCAGATTTCCGCTAATTGTTCATTTGTCTGGCTCCCTGCTTTACGGTTTTAATTCTCGCTGACAGTCTCATAGCGGCATTCGGCTCCAGCAGACAGCATTTATGAGAAAAACAGTTCTTGGAATCTGCAGAGGGCTTCCTGCTCAGAACCAAGCAGCAGCCAGACAGTAAGTGACTAACTGGTGAACACAGCGGCGCGTTTAGCAGCCAGACAGCCAGATATTCTCCTCGGGAGGAGATCGAGACCAGAAGCAGAGCGAGCTTTGGACTTTCATTCAGCGAGTGGACAAAAACTCATCTCACATTAATGATTTTATGCTGTTGTAAACTAATGTCAAATCAACTGCGGAAAAAAGATGATATGGGGGTCACTGTTGGTCTTAAACCAGTAGGATATCTTACAATAAAAAAACTGCACATTCACTGCGTTTCTTTTCAAGTCATGTGAATCCTCGTATACGGGATAGCGAGCTTTCATTCAATGTCATTATATTAAATGAGATTTTTCGGTAATAATCAATTTACTCTTATTACATTTGTGGCCGAGTTGGATTTTCAAGTAAACTGAGGTTTCGGTGGTTATCTAAAAGCAGGATTCCCAGAAGAAATGAACATGTGTCTGTGGTACAAACTGTGGCAAAGTGTGTAGACACAAGCGTATGAAATGGCTGCAGTTCATTTCCAATATAGAGCGTGCGCAGTACATTTTATGAGCTACACATCTGAGGTCAGGCAGGATATTATTCATCCGTCTTTGCCGTGTGCTTGTGAGATATACAGTGGGGTTTCAGAGTCATATCGGGCCCTGCAAACAGGCGAGTCCTGCAAACGGCGACATTGCTACCTTCAGCAAGAACGAAGGAGTGCACGTCTGCGCCATCGATAAAACCAACACTCCACAGAGCGGCGAGTGGTTTCATGCAAAAGACCACTAAAACAGCTCGCATGCTAATAACAACCCGCCTAAATATCCCTTTTCTACCTCTTTGCATCGATCACTCCTCATTTTGTTTCCTCTTGCAGACTCTTTTGGATGAATTAAACACAGAAAGCGTGAAGCCACTTGGCTCGTCAGACGCCAGAGACTCAGCAAGGAAGCTATTTACTTTGTTATCTTTTTCACTGGCAAACTGTGCATCGCTGATGGTAATTGGACCAAACCTAAGAGGATAGAAACTCATCAGAGCTCGCGTCATATCTGTGCCAGATTTAAGATTTAGAGGAAAGTATCTACAAAGTTGAAGAAGAAACTTTTCAATTTTACAGATGTTAGATAAAAGCCAATCCCAACCCAAATCTGACTGTGAAATATTCACATTCAGTCTAAATGCTCTCGTGTGTGTGTGTGTGTGTGTGTGTGCACACACAAACATGTGGTTTGATTACTGATTACCTTTTGTTGAGGATAACAGGCAGCAACAGGTCCTGTAGAGGGAGCCATTCATCTACTCTGCACCGCCTCGATTCACACATCTCCTGCACACACACACGCGCACGCACACACACACGCACGCACGCGCACACACATATTGAAACACACAGGTCCTGTAAAAGCTGCAAAACAACATCGCTGAATCACTCAATATTGGCTCTCTGATACTTGGAGTTCAGAAAATTGGACATTCTGCTTTACAATGTTGCGAGGATCCTACATTTGCTGCAGCCCGTTTTTCTATTGTTATTGCCATATATTAAACTTTCAAAACTAATGCAGTTGCATAGAGCGACCTTCTTTTAGATCCCATCTTTATGAGGCTTCTAGGGTGTAGTTGGTAGAATTCTGTCACCGGTAGAGTGTGTAATACTCGGCAGGATCTATGACGTCTTTGCCATATAATAAAGAAACCCAAACACTTCCATGTTCCTGCTCCTGCTCAGTCATCTGTGTCCGTAAGATTATGAAAAATATCACTGGGCAAAATTATACTGGAGGAGTGTGAAGCAAAGGCCAAATAAGAACCCGCTACATTTTCAAGTGGATCTGATTAATACAGTGAAAAAGTTGTTTCTGGGGAAGTTGTTTCTGCCCTCTAAAGTGTTCTCCCAGTTGTTTTGTCATACTGTACGAGTAATAACTTATTTAAGCTGCGCTCTCTATTGACGGGTAAGTAGAGTGCTTTATGACCTCAAATTATTTTTAGCTTAAGTTGTTCAGTCCACAGGCACTTTGCTTACGCCTGCTGGACAGCCTGCAGGTGCCCGACGGCCATCATGGAGACCACAACACAGACAGGAGGACGCAAAGGGGATGCAGAGGGAGGAGAGCTGGGTCCTCACGCCAGACTGATGGAGAACAAGAAGATCATGCTTGACTCCAAGAAGATGGGTGATCTGGCAAGGAATCGGAGGGAGCTCCACTCGTGCAGTGTCACGCGTCTCACAGGCACCGACCACAATATAGCTGGACGCCATCAATGGCGTTGACACCATTCAGATGAATGGAAATCCAGGAGCAGAGGGGAAATACGCAGCGATGGTGCTGCTTCATCCTGGTCACATTACCATAAAGGCACGGCTTTACTCTCCTACATGAAACTATTAGCAGCTGAGTCACGTCCATCCAACAGAACCCTCGAGTGTTTGTTGTATACGCTCCCCTTCTGCTAAGCTGGCAACCGTGTGAGATGTCCTCCACGCTCATACCGCCCAACCCCGCACGCCTGCACTTTCTTCATGACCTCCAGGTGCTGAGTAATTACTTCTTTTTTCCCCCTTAACTGTACTTTAAACATTTCTTGTACACAAATTAATTTCCCTGCAGGACTCGAGAATAATTCTCCGATTCTGAAAAAGCGGTTGCTGGTGCTGAACAGCTATTTTGTGTGGTGATAAGTTTGAGAAACATAACATGTTCAAATGAATGCAGGAAGAGGCTGCAACTTTATGGCTAGCTGTCATCAAATCTTACACACCGGACCCTGAATGCACCTCAGCTCACTGCTGACGGCTGTAAACGGTCAGTTATGCTATCGTGCCCTGATCCCTGTACAGGGATGAAGCCGAGAAAGAGCCACGGATTCAACTGACGCTATACAAGTTGCAAAGATGCATGCAACATTCATGAGTTCCATTTTGTTGCAATAAACATCAAGTGAGGTGAACTTTGATCTCAGGAGATATCAGATGTCCTCAAACTTTCTTTAGAGACATTATTTGCATTTGAAAATACAAAATAAATCATAGTATGCACTATTCAGTTGGCATATAGCTAGACTGCAGTACTGCATTATCACAGTATTATGGCATGGTGGGGCCTGGGGTGATTCCCGTATCTGACACCGAGGCTACAGCGCGTGATGCATGGTCATGAGTGGAGGCGGTGTCAGTGTTCCAGGTCCACCGCGGCTGCGTGAATGCTGAGCAGGTGCTTTTTCTGCTGTTCACCTTGAGAGAAAACGGCTGGGCGAGGTGGATCCTCACAATCCCCCGCGGCCTTCTCCAGAGCAGCGACACCAGCCACCGCAACACAGACCTCAGTCCAACCTGTGAAGTAACGCAACACACACACACACTTTCAAAATGCAAAGCGACTGATATGATAATGAGGATTTTTCACCTTTACGAGAGACTTTAAACAGTAATAGCACTAATGAACGGGATCTATAATGAGGTAGCCAGTCTGAGGGAGGGAGAACTGGTTGTTCAGTGCCGTTTGTCCACTGTGCCTCAATAACAGAACAAAACGATGAGGCGAGGACCTCATTATGGCAATTAGCTGAAAGTTACTCCCACTCTCTGTGTAGCGTCGTCTCAAAAGTGTAGCTAACACAGGGCAAGACTAATGGAGGCCAACATCAATCAATGCTGCCTGGCAAAATAAAAAGCAAACCTCACCTCAGACGACCAGCAGGAAGAGTGTAGCAGCGGCTGGCATTTTTATTTAGCTTCTGGGGGTGGGGAACCTTTTTCATATCAAGGGCCAAATCAATTTTTATTAAGTCCTCCGGGGACCATACTATTACCAACACATACCTTACTGAGGGATGTAAAAAAACCACCAAACAAAATGTCTAAGCACTGTGTTACTGAGCCTCATGACTGCTGCATTTCTATGCATGTCAGACTCACCTAATGCGATGACTGTTTATCTTTGGCGAGGTGTCTGATCTCAGCTGGCAGTGATGATGACGCTACTCGAGGCCGGCTCTCCAAGTTTGGGTGAGTCAGCCTCGAGTGGAAGCGAGTCTTTGCAAGAGCCAGTTTAGAGAAGAGCTGTCCTCCCAAACAGAGGAGCAAACTTCAGGGCACGTCTCCTCAGGATGGGGAACTCCTCGGCAGCAGAGTGAGGTAGTCGCATTTACCTTTGAGCTCGTTGTGGCTTTGCAGATCAATTATTTCCATTTGGAGGTTTTGTAATGTGTACCGAACACGTGTAATGTTCTCTCCGCCAGTCTCCCAACTCCGAGGAAGAGCCTTGATTTTATCCAAACGCATTTGTCCTCTTGACTTTGTTTGGAGCCTTAATGGCGCTCGAGATTTGCCCTTTTCATCACTGCCAGCGCCTCGGCACCAACCAGGCACGCTGGCTTGCCGTGCACCTCGACAAAGAAAATCTTGTTTGTCCATTTTTCCTGGAATATGCGACATTCAGCATCCACCTTCCTTTTTCCTGACATTTGTTGGTCACTGCCGCCAACTGTCGCAGCGCAATGACACGTCAAGTCACGTGCTGCATTCACTGACGCCGGCGTTGACTCGCACATACACAGCCGCTTGTTTTAGTTCAGAAAACTAATGGCTGTTGATATTTGGGTTCCTGATTTTTTTATTTATTCAAACTAAATAAAACATTAAAAAAAATGAAAATATTGCCTTAAGGGCTGGTTCAAATGTTCTCGTGGGCCGTATGTGACCTGGAAGCTGGAGGTTCCCCACCCCTGTTCTCGACTAAACTGTGGACATCACATTTACGTATCCACCAAGCACTTCGGTTGGGTTTGGGGTACCTAGCACACTGATCTCTGCCTAAAGGGCAGCTAGACACACTGCAGTCGCTGATTGGTCACACAGATCCAGGCGGGATGGCGGGAATAAATCACAAACGCGCCATGTTTAAATATATCATCCATTTCACAAGTGGAGATTCCAGATTTTTGTTTTTTTTTCTGTGGAAAATGGCAGCGCATAATAAAGAGGGAGGGAGGAGCTACAGCGGGAGCTGGACGGAGCAGCGAGGAACCAGAAGGTTCTCCAGCTGGTCTCAGAGAGACTGCGGAGGGCTTCCAGCCAACGGCCGAGCAATGAAGGACCAGAAGCTAAAAGCGCTGCAGCGATTACCGTGGTGTCAAAGACCACAACAGCCGGAGTGTGTGGACAGGAACACGTGGACGAGGTTCCACACGATGACCATCCGCAATAAACCCCGCCTACCATGTAAAGTACGGTCTGCAGTTGAAATTCTAACCAGATCCAGGGTTTACCGTTCTAATGTGGAATGTGACGTACCAAACTAGTGGTGGAAACGGGGCGTTATTAAGCTGCATGTGTGCGTGTGTGTGTGTGTGTGTGTGTGTGTGTGCGCGTGCTTTTCCACCTG
>CAAKHG010032323.1:0-10008 GCA_901007715.1 Dactylopterus volitans
ACACACACACACACACACACACACACACGCACGCAGGCACGCGGGATCCTGTTGTTGTTAAGCAGTGTCATATTCAGTGGAATCTGCTGGTGTGATGTGTTCATAGTAATGACAGAGACGGGAGGTGAAAGCCAGAGTCTATTGGATGCTGAGTAATGCTTGAACATGATTGGTCCACATGGCGTCAAGTTGGGTTGAGCCAGTGTAGCCGCAGTGTGTGAGGTTCGCCCTCCGGCAGGTGCCTGTATGATTAATATAGTGTGATAAAATAATAAAGGACTCGAAATGACAACACGTCATCGTCCAGAAGAATCGTGGTAAACACAACAAGACCGGCAGCCCTTCGAGGGCGGAGACACCGAACTCCTCCTCACATTCATACTTACTTGGTGATATGGGATTAAATTAAAATAAAGTACTGAGTCAGCACTGTAATGGTTCAGGTCACTTCTGTCATCATAGATGAGCTCTTAGATGCTACTTTGACCTCTGCGGCGCCTTCTGACACGTATCAGCGGTGCAATGCAGCAGCAGATGCTCAGCCATGTGACTGCTAAACGTGGGGAAACGAAAACGCATCTTCATACTCAGCAAAGGAGCCTAAATGAATCAATGCTGGTTTGACTTGAGCCAAAGACACGTGAACGCAACGTTCCAGCTTCAACGCGCAGCTCTCAGACTGACGGCGGCGCAGCAGCCGCATAAACGGGCCTTTGTCTCCCCCCAGCGGAGGGTTCGCGCCGTGCAGTTGAAACGTGACTTGGATCTGAAAGCGTCGACTTAAATGACAAATATCCGCGTGTCTGCGCAGTTTGTTCCGCCGTCTTTGGTCCGCTGAGGGTCGTCACAACAACCTCAGACAAAAATAAAGTCAAACAATTTACAGTTAAAAACCTCAAACTGGAAACTGAAGCGTCACAGCGGTGATGTGGATTCAGGTGGAGGAGCTGCGGTTTCCGGGCATTGGCGCCGCCGCGGGTCCCTGAACACAACAGGTGCCTCTGAGGCTGCAGGCGGGCTGCCGCGTTCGAGTGTCAGCGGAAAAAATCCGATATTCTTGGGCGAGCTCGTGCCGACGTTGTTGTCCCCTTTAGAAGACTAAACCATCGCACGGCGAGCAAAGCATGCTGGGTACCGAGTGGCCGTCTGCGCTCACGGCGGGTTTCTTGCGGCGATCTGATGCTGATGGGGTTCCGTCAGTGTAAAAACTGCGCCTGTTAAACGGGAAACCCGCGCAGCTCCTCTTAGCATGTTAGCATGAGAGCGCGCCGATCCTCTCAACGCAGCAGCAACCGAGCCGGAGCCGGAGCCGGAAGCGGAGCCGGAGCCGGAGCCGGGCGGCCGCCGCGCGACGTCACGCGGGCGTTCGCGAGCACCGCGAGCGTATGAAGCTGCGGCGTACGAGCGCCCGTGAACGCAGCGTCGGACGCAGCGTGCACTGTGCTGACGCGCCGTTGCCGGAGGAAACAGCTGGCGGCTTCTGTCAGGCGGATCTGCGCGCCGCCGCGGCTCCATTTTTCGGGACAGAAATTTGAATCAGACGGGAAAGTGAGGCAGGGCGACCCGCCGCGACCCCGCGCTGCTCCGCGCCCGCATGGCGGGAAATGTCAGCCCCTGAATTCCACTTTGTCGGCCAGTTTTTTTCCCGGACCGAGCGACGCACGCAGCCGGCCGCTAGCGCGGCCAGCTAGCTAGCTAACGCCAGAGTCCCGGAGCGGCGGCGAGCGGCGCCGAGCGGCTTCGCGGCCGTCAGGCTCCCAGGCTCCCGCCGCCAGGCTCCCAGGCTCCCGCCGCCAGGCTCCCGCCGCTAGGCTCCTAGGCTCCCGCCGCCAGGCTCCCAAGCTCCCGCCGCCAGGCTGCCGCCGCGGCGCCGCTCGACATGGCGCACGTCCACTACAAGTTCTCCTCCAAACTCGGCTACGACACGCTGGTGTTCGACGGGCCGCACATCACGCTGGCGGAGCTGAAGAGGCGGATCATGGGCAGGGAGAAGCTCCGCGCCGCCGACTGCGACCTGCGGATCACCAACGCGCAGACAGAGCAAGGTGAAGCGAACACGCACGCTAACACACACACACACATGCTAACGCACACGCTAACACACACACACGCTAACGCACACACGCGCAGGTCCAGGTCTGTCAGCTGAAGGGATTGGCGGGGGGGCGGGGGGGGGGGGGGGGGGGGGGGGGGGGGGGGGGGGGGGGGGGGGGGGGGGGGCGGGGGGGGTTGCGTCACCTCTTTCAGCTCGTCCAGAAAAGTCAGGCCACCGCGGGACCTGCTGAGTGACCCACATTCCTGCCTGCGTGCGGCCGGTGGCTGATGCGGGAGACCCGGGGGAGCCGAGCCAGACAGGAGGGACGGAGACAGACAGGAGGGACAGACAGGAGGGACGGAGACAGACAGGAGGGACGGAGACAGACAGGAGGGACGGAGACGGGACGTCATGGCAGCGTCACCAGCCTCAATGTCTGTAAATGGGGGGACGAGGGGGCAGTCGTGGATGAAGAGTGTGACCTTTGACCCTTCACATTGTGTGGCAGTTTGGGGACATAGTTGCGTCTGAAACAGCAGACTCGAATGTTTCATGTGACCACAACAGTTTGGGATTCTTTTTATTTGTTTTTCGTGTGATTTAGCTGAATTGTTGTGTTCTAAATGACCAAAGAAGTTGGTCTCCATGGCGCCGCAGCAGTAGGGGAAGGTTCCATCATGGTGGTGGTGGTGCGAAGCCCTTTCAGTACCATTATAGATGCAGCACATTTTCCGGTTTATGAGTGTAAGTGTCACGTAGTGTTTCAGCTTGGAGAGCCGCCGCAGAAACGCGCGTTTTAATTCCGTGTTGTTGACAGGTCGGATTGGATGTTTGACTGAGCAGGTTTAATCAGCAGGGCTCATTCATCACTCATGGACGCGGTCATACTATAATATATATATATATATATATATGTCATATATATAGTGTGTATCGAAACATAATACCTACTCCTCAAAAGTGAAGCCAAGCACCTCCGGCTCCCCCTGGTGGCTGGCTGATTTGGACCAAAATAGAATATCAAAGCTCTCTTCATGCCATTTTTTCTTAAATTTATTAATTATAAGTTTGGTTTTAATTTGGTGGGCGGGGCTTCCTGACTGACAGCTGCTCCGAGTGACATCCAGGAAGTGGTGGAGGCGTTTACAGACGTCTGTTTAGGAATCCGGCATGAGAGAGTGGAGAGGACGCGGAACACTGACTTTATATTACTGTTAATGTTCTGTTTAAAAATGAGTTTTTAACGGTAAGTAAGATCAGTCAGGAAACTGATCACTGGTGATGGAGGTGGGCGGGGCTTAAACACTGCAGCTCCATTTCCTGATCGCGACTGAGCAGACTCAGACTCTGAGTGACATCACCAAGGCAAGATGGCCGTTTGTTTATCATGAGGAAGTGGAGGCCAGATTACAGACAATCTACAGTTTTATACAATATTGTTATATATAAACTACAGTTATATACACTTTATGTTTATATACTATCTATACGGTTATATACGCTCTGTGGTTAGAAGCAGTTTGTGATGTTGTCTGAAACCATGTCCTGTATGAAGATGGAATATAGTCATTGTGGACTAACCGAGTCCTCTCTGCTGTCAGAGTACACCGAAGATGAGGGTCTCATCCACAAAGGCTCGTCCGTCATCGTCAGGAGGATTCCCATCATCGGGGTCAAGTCCGGCTCCAGCAGCAAGACCCACAATAAGTAAGTGCCCTTCGCAGAGCTTCTGTTCCACCTGCCCTGCCCGTAGAGGCTCCGCCCTGCCTGCATAGGCTCCGCCCCACCTCCAGAGGCTCCACCCCAGCTGCAAAGCGTCCACCCAACTCGCCGCTCAGGGCTCAATCAGACATTTAGCGTAACTGAAACATTTCACGGTTCTGCACAGTTAGAAGATGATGTAGGTTGCTATAGAAACCCAAACCACTGTGGCGCCGCTCGGGCACCATGTTGGTTCCGCTCGCCTTTCGCTTACTGGGATGCATATGAGCAGCAGCATGTTTGCTAGCCGCCGCCACGTTAGCTGACGAAAACGCTGATGCTGAGGAGCGGAGGGTTCTTCATGGTAGCTCCGCATCAGGAGCTCCGGACTGAGGGAGAGACGGATCAGCCAGGACTTAGTCAGGAATCAGTCAGGAATCAGTCAGGACTCAGTCAGGACTCAGTCAGGACTCAGTCAGGACTCGGCCAGGTTTAGGCAGCAGAGCCTGGACCCACGCGGTCAAATATGTAGGGAAAGGAGTCGTGTGATTAGCCTCATCAGCGGCGTGCAGACAGGTGGGGCGGACACACACACACACACACACACACACACACACACTCTCTCTCATTCACACTGAGATGGAGGAGAAACCGGAGAAACACAGTTAGCAGCCACAGTAAAGAACGCCGCCGCCGCCGCTGTTGAACATGAGTGATTCTTGTTTCGTGGTGCGTTGACTGTCTGCTGGATGTTGAAGCGTCTCTGCAGCTCCTCCTGCTCTCTGTTAAACTGCCATCTTGACTCTCTCCATGTTTCAGCGAGCGGTCAGACGTCCAGCACCACCACAGCTTCGGCGCCGTCAAACCAGTATGTAACCAAACCCACCACACTCGTGCTTCCGCAGTGTCACTAAACACACCAGCTAGCAGTTAGCTGGCTTAGCTTCTGTCTGTGTGCTTCTGTGATGAACCTCATCAGAAAACACCACCCGTCAACTGGCATCTGCTTCCAGAGCTGCTGGTCAAACGCCGGCGAGGTCATTGAACGCCTCATCCAGGTTAAAGCTCCTGTTGCAAAGAGGAAGTTGTTTCCCACTCAGCTTTTATTTGCTCCGAGATGGTAGATGAATCATGAGTGTGACGAGGTGAAGATGCAGTCTACTAGTGTGTGTGTGTGTGTGTGTGTGTGTGTGTGTGAGTGTGAGTGTGAGACCGACAAGATGGGAAGTTTGTGGTTTGGTCGAACTGCTTCACTGTAATATGAAAACTAGACAGTGTTGCACAGCTGTTCACTGGGCCTGGAGGCGTGTCAGCGGTGGGAGGCGGCTCTGTGTGTGCGGGCGTGGGTGGGCGGAGCCGCTCGGGCGGGTCGCGTGTTGCTAGCTGATAAGGCCAACTGCTGCTTGCTGGCAGCGGTTCTGCTCACCTCGTCCTGTTTTCATTAACCGATTGGTCTGTTCATGAGTCTCTATGATTCCATGATGGGATTTCAGTCAAGATCCACAGAATAATAGGAAGTGTCAGGGGATGGAGGGGATGGATGGAGGGGATGGATCATGAACTCAACTCAACTTTATTCATATAGCACTTTAACAACCACAGCCGCTTCAAAGTGCTGTATGAAGGTGATTGATGGATGCATGGACGTGATTGATGGATGGAGGTGATTGATGGATGCGTGGAGGTGATTGATGGATGGGTGGAAATGATTGATGGCTGGATGGATGGAGGTGATTGATGGGTGGGTGGAAGTGATTGATGGCTGGATGAATGGAAGTGATTGATGGCTGGATGGATGGAGGTGATTGATGGATGCGTGGAGGTGATTGATGGATGGATGAATGGAAGTGATTGATGGATGGGTGGATGGAGGTGATTGATGGCTGGATGGATGGATGTGATTGATGGCTGGATGGATGGAGGTGATTGATGGCTGGATGGATGGATGTGATTGATGGCTGGATGGATGGAGGTGATTGATGGCTGGATGGATGGAGGTGATTGATGGCTGGATGGATGGAGGTGATTGATGGCTGCAGGCTTCTTTAACCTCCACTGACCTGATTTTCTCGGCTTCCCTTCTTGGCCCTTTGAGCCTGATGGACAACGCAAACTTTTCTTTTGTGCTTTTCTTCCAATAAAGTTGTTTACATGAAGCTGTCTTATGTATTGATTATGTGTTTGATTTCACCGGAGTGGGTCGATGTCATCAGCAGACGTTTCTGTTTCACATTCTCACATTTCTAGGAAAGAAAAAGACAAACAGGTGTCACTTACGGTGGAATCTTGAAGGGAAACGCCACCTACCATGTGTTTGTCAGTCAGAGATAACGACGACGATGTTGGTGATGACGATGATGATGATGATGATGATGTTATCAGTTGAAGCAGCACGTTCGTCGGTGTGAAAGCTGCAGAGGCGTCAGGACACCAAACCACCTAATTCCTCCAAGTCCTGCTCAGCTCCTCCAGGCTTTGACACGTAATCCAGCTGCAGCGGCATTATATTGATGGCTCATTTTTCCAGCCGTGCAACGTCCCTTTAACACCAGTGATGATGTCGCCGGTGTCAGTGCAGCCCTGTTGAGGAAGCGCTGCTTCAGCTGACCTGCAGCGTTATTCGTCGGTACGCTCGAGAAGTTTCCCTCAGAAACGTGGTGACGTGCTGGTGAGTCATGAGCAGCGTCGTCGTCGCCATCCGACGTCTGAACATGTCTGAGATCGTCGCCACACTCCATAATTACAGCACACCAATAACGTAGCAGACTGCCAGCGTCCGGTGGGGTTGTGACACTGTTTCATTGGGCGGAGCAGCAATAGCAGCTGGTGGAGGCTGGAGATGATGGAAGATGAGGGAAGGACATTTTTCCTGACATTTTTCGGGAATGCCGATGTCTCTGACGGGCCGCCCCCTCTTCCTGCTCGGTTCAGGGTCGTTTTCTTTGGCAAACAAATACATGCTCAGTCCAGCTGTTGTCACGTGACCAGCCCGTCCAATCAGGGACATTCAGCTCATTGGCTGCCATTGTCCCGCCGCATTATGCTGAGATTAGGGGACTGCACGTAAAAAGAGGGACAAATCCGACGGCGGTCCCCCGGCGTGAGAGTCCCCAAAGCCGGAGGTCAGCACTTATGCTCATTGTCTGACCACCGCAGCCGTGGGAGGAGCCACCGCAGCGGGAGGCTCGATGGCGATGAAGCTTTGGTCAAGAAGAGAGGTGTGTGTGTGTGTGTGTGTGTGTGTGTGTGTGTGTGTGGGTGCTCTAGAAGACACCTGCTTTATTTGGTTTCACACCGTCACAGCCGGGCAGCAAACGCAGCACGAGATCCAGGCAGAGCCGGCGTGACCGGAGGCAGTGAAGTAGCCGCGAGGCGTTGAGGGCAGCACGGTAAAAGCCGCCGCCGCCGCGTCCACAGGGTAAAAAGTAGAAATGAGACGCGGCGGCGGCTTCTGGAAGGTCCGATGGAGACGTGGTGATGGAGAGAGGGGCGGCTGAGTCTGGTGATTTAGGTGTTTGCAGCGCCGCGTTTCTCCCGCTGGAGTCTGGAGGCTCCTGCTGCTTCCCTGGTCAAACTGACTCTGTGTTCCGTCATAACAGATGAGCGACCAGAGCTCCTCCAGAACCCTGCGCCTCTTCTCTGAGGTAAGGTTCTCGCTGCACCGGTTCTCGCTGCACCGGTTCTCTCAGCGGCCGTCGGATGTGCGGTGACGCCCTTGCTGGTCGTGTGTGTGGATGCAGATGGCGAACCTGGCCAACGCCGACGTGCCCGAAGCCGACAAGCTGAAGGTGCTGATGAACCAGTCCACGTATGATTCCATGAAGTGAGTCGGGCGTCTCCTCTCGTCTGCTTCCTCCCCTGCAGCTCGCAACCTTCTGTCCTTATTTTTCAATATTCTTCTCTTTTTTTCTCTAGTTACAAGACTTTTGGCTCCGCCCTTCCCGCTAACTACACCTGCTATCGCTGCGGGAACGCCGGGCACCACATCAGGAACTGCCCCACCAGCGGGGTGAGAGCAGGACACGCCCGGCCGCCAGAGGCCAACATGGCCGCCGGCTAACGTCTCCATCCATGTGTTTGACAGCAGGATAAAAACTTCGAGGCTCCTCCGAGGATCAAGAAGAGCACCGGGATCCCTCGCTCCTTCATGGTGGAGGTGGACGACCCCAACATGAAGGGAGCCATGCTGACCAACTGTGGGCGCTACGCCATCCCCGCCATCGACGCGTGAGTGCCACACACCGCACGCCGCCGTTCCTCCACCGTTCCTCCGCCATTCCTCCTCCGCACGCCGCCGTTCCTCCACCCCACGCCGCCGTTCCTCCGCCGTTCCTCCACCCCACGCCGCCGTTCCTCCACCGTTCCTCCACCCCACGCCGCCGTTCCTCCACCGTTCCTCCACCCCACGCCGCCGTTCCTCCACCGTTCCTCCACCCCACGCCGCCGTTCCTCCACCCCACGCCGCCATTCCTCCTCCGCACGCGGCCGTTCCTCCACCCCACGCCGCCGTTCCTCCACCCCACGCCGCCATTCCTCCTCCGCACGCGGCCGTTCCTCCTCCGCACGTGGCCGTTCCTCCTCCGCACGCGGCCGTTCCTCCTCCACGCGCCGCCGTTCCTCCTCCACGCGCCGCCGTTCCTCCACCGCACGCCGCCGTTCCTCCTCCGCGTGCCGCCATTTCTCTTCCGCGTGCCGTCGTGGCTCCGCCGCCGTTCCACCTCCATGTAAATAATCCCAAACATGGATATGGGTGCCTCCCTCGCGCCCTCCAACTTCAGCCTCTCGGAGGTAAAGCTGCGAAACATCTGATGACGCCATCATCAAGTGAGCGCGAGGTAGTTTTGATTGTAGTTCCTGTGGTTCCGCTCGGATCCGGATGGCCGAGAACGTGGGCCCGCCAGCAGAACGGTTCTACACGGGGAGCCTCGGAGGTTCCGCGTCAGCTGCCATAAAGGTCCTCGTCCTCTCACCACCTCCTAAAGCTCGCGTCCGTCCGTCCGTCTGTGCGTCCACAGGGAGGCGTACGCCGCCGGCAAGAAGGAGCGGCCCCCGTTTGTGCCGCAGGAACCCGCCAAGCCTGGGGGGGCGCAGGAGGAGGAGCCTGTTCCTGAGGAGCTGCTGTGTCTGATCTGCCACGACCTGCTGAGCGACGCCGTGGTGATTCCCTGCTGCGGGAACAGCTACTGCGACGACTGTGAGCACCACACACACACTCACACACACACTCTCACACACGCACACACACTCTCACACTCACACACACAAGCACTCACACACACACACACACTCGCGCACACACACACACACGCACACACACACACACTCTCACACTCACACACACGCACACACACACGCACGCACTCGCACACACACTCACAAACACACACACACATACACACACACGCATACACACACGCACACACACACACACGCATACACACACGCACACACACACACTCGCGCACACACACACACGCACACACACACACACTCACACACACACACTCGCACGCACACACACACATTAGCACGCACACACACGCGTACACGCACGCACACACGCATACACACACACCAGCATACATACACACACACATACACACACATACACACACTCTCACACACGCACACACACTCTCACACTCACACACACACTCACACACACTCTCACACACGCACACACACTCTCACACTCACACACACAAGCACTCACACACACACACACACACACTCGCGCACACACACGCACACACACACACTCTCACACTCACACACACGCACACTCACACACACACACACCCACACACCCACCCACACACACGCACACACACACACTCGCACACACACGCGCACACACACACACACACACACACACGCACGCACACACACACACACACACACACACACACACACACACACACACACGCGCACACACGCGCACACACGCATACACACATACACACAAGCATACACACACTCACACATGCACTTACTTACACACACACACACACACACACTTTGTGCTTGTCATCATCTGCTGTGACATGAAACCTGTAATTTATTCACTGATGTGATCTTTTACTCTCGGTTCCTCCGTCTGATCCTTCCTGGCCCCCCATTCACTCTCTGTCTGTCTCTCTCTCTGTCTGTCTGTCTGTCTGTCTGTCTCTCTGTCTGTCTCTCTCTCTCTCTCTGTCTGTCTGTCTCTCTCTGTCTGTCTGTCTCTCTCTGTCTCTCTCTCTCTGTCTGTCTGTCTCTCTCTCTCTCTCTCT
>CAAKHG010032331.1:0-15860 GCA_901007715.1 Dactylopterus volitans
TTGATTCCAGCTGTGGACGCTCGCCGCGCTCTCCTAACGGCATCCCGTCTCTGCACCGCCAACAGAACTGCAGTTACCGTCTCCCGGTGTACGCTTTGAAGGAGTTTAATAATTATATGTGAAATAACGACTCTGAAGACGTTTAATAATTCAGTAAACCGGGATGGATGGACAACCTGGGAATTTGCATGAAAGGGGGGGAAAAAAAAGAATTGCTCCTCCTTGCTTCAAGAGGAGTTTTGAGGATAATCAATGAAGACGTGATGTTGAGGATGATGCTCTTTTCATTTCTTTTTCCTTGTTAGACAACTGCAATCTGACAAAACCTTTAAATATACACAACGAACGAACAAACGAACGACAGGCCGGCTCCTCATGACGTACCCGGGTCTCTGTGAGAGGTGTAGACTCCCTCGCTGCTATCCGATTTCACCGACCAATCGCAGCTCAGGAAGAACTGCCTGCCCAGCGGGGCGAAGAGCCAGCGCAGGCAGTCGGGGATCTGCTTGCTCTCCGATTGGCTGGCGACGCTCTCGGCACAGCTCAACAGGTAACCCTGGGAGACGGAGCGACAAAACAAAAACAAAAAATAAAAAAAAAACACACCATCTCTCTCATCTGCCTCTTTGTGTCTACGAGATAAAAGCGAAAAATTCAAACAAGGTGGCGACCGCCGCGACAGAAGAGGAACGGATGAGGCGTACAGGCAGACAGGAGAGGTGGTGACCGAGCACTGTGCGCAGGGCGGTTGCCGCGGTGACGTAGATCTGGGTGAGCTGGGCGGGCGCCATCTTGCCTTGGGCGCTCTCGCTGAGGTTGACGGCGCTCAGGGAGAGAGACAGAGCCCACAGGCCGCCACGCTGAGGCAGCTTTCCTGTGGCGAAGGGACGGAAGGGGGTGTGTTTACCCTGGCGGCTTTCGGCCAATCAGCGGCGGCCCGCGCCGTTTTCCCCTCTCCTACCTGTGAGCTGCAGCTGGCTCAGCCGGTGGTACACCAGGGCCGCGTCCTTGGCGCTGGTCCGAGCCTCCTCCCCCTCGTGCTTCCCCGCGACCTGGCGAACCAGCCAGCCCAGAGGCGTCGGGCGATGCAGGCAGTAGCGAATCAGGTTCCAGGACAGCGAGCAGAGCAGGTCCAGTTTGGTCGAGGGCAGAGCTCTGGTCAGGACCGACAGGCAGGTCTCCAGACTCTCCATCGCTGCCGTGTAATCTCCCTGCAGGAGGGGGGGCAGGAACAGCGGGAAACGGCAGGTAAAAGACCGGCGGGCCGCGCAATGAGGTTCAGGACTCAGATCTGAGCGCGATGTGAGGAAGCGCTAAAAATAAACACGAGCGGGAAAACAGGAAAGAAAGCCGAGACATCAAAACGGCGAGACACACAAAGCTGGGTGAGGCGAGAAAACATCCATCTCTATATTTGGAGGATGCCTCCTCGCTTTTCCTCTCGAGGAGTTCTCAGGCAACCAAAGAAAATCTTACACAACCTCTCTTATTTGTTTCAGATAAACTACACAAAGGAGAGTCAACTCTACGCGACCCCGAGCGCCTCCAAATGCGCCGTTGCTCCGCCGGGAGCCGAGCAAACTCCCTCCCGCTCATCCGTGCTCACCCGCTTGAGGTGCAGGTCGGCTTGTTTGCGGTGCCTCCAGAAGGACACCGATTTCGGGGAGTGAAGAGGGGTGACGGGCTCCCACAGGTAGAGCACCCGGACGCAGCCCCACACCGCCCCCACGCCGCTCAGCACCCAGACCATCACCCACGGCAGCAGACAGCGCAGCCAGGACGCTGGTGGATGAAAACCGAGACCGCGCATGACGGACGGGTCCCCCGGGACCAGTTTTTGACTTGTTCAGAACGGCGTCAGCTCGGCTCACCAAAGTCCTGCGTGTGACTCGGGAACCAGACAAGCGTCCTCGAAGGCCCGTGGCCGGCGGCCAGAGTCTGGCTCCCCGAGGACTCGGAGTCCAGCAGGGACGGCAGCGGGTTCAGGGACAGGCAGAAGAAGGTCAGGGCGCAGAGGAGCAGACGAGAGCGATCCATCACTCCCACCGAGGATGGAGAGTCTGGCTCGCTCTTCACCTGAGAGACGGTGAATAAACACGCTCCCCGTTAGTGACGCAACAAAATCTGAAGCCATTCGCCCGACCAGACAATGAGACCTCCATGCAGCCCCACGTCCTTTCAGTAGAGCACTTCAAAATTAAAACTGCCGAAAGCATGCACGGAACTGCGGTCGGGCCACTTCAGCTCATTTTTGTTTCAATTTAACACAAAACGTCGATTTTTGAGGATTTTGACTGCTGTGTGTGTTTCAATTAAATCGCTATTCATCCAACAACCAAACCTTTTGTGAAACAAAAAGGTGAGTTACCTGATCGTGATCCAGCAGAGGGCTGCCCGGCTCCGAGTCCACGCAGTAAGGAGAGAACTGGTGAGGGGAGCCGGAACCGGAGTCCGAGGCTGGTGGGGACATCATCACTATCTCCTGTTTCATCTCCACGTCCTCGGACAGCGCCACCGGCTCTGCGACGGAGACCCGAGAGTCATCAAGAAGCCCTTTCAAGACGTGGCTCTGCCGCGCGGCTGCCGCCGCCGCCGGCGCGCGATCAAACCTACTGTTCTTCTGGTTGGCCATCTTCAGCGCCAGGTTCTCCTGTCGTAGTTTGTGGTTGACCTGCTGCAGGTACTTGATGTAGTCGATGGCCTTCCTCAGCACTCCGGACTTGTGCATCTGAAGGGAAGCGCACAAACTGAAGGTCAGAAAGCGGCACCCCCTTCCAAGGAGTGAAAACAGCAACGTTCCTTCCAAATTTACATTTAAATAACATTGATTAAAAAGTTAAGAACTGCCAAAGATGAGGAGCCCTGCGGTTTCCACGTTATGAGTCACTGACCTTGGCATCATTGCCAACGACGAGGTCTCTCAGCTCCACGATCTTGTCATTGATGGAGGAGCGGTACCTCTTCTCGATGATGTTGTGGGTGGTCCTGCGCTCGCCCTCCTTCACCACCCCGCCCTGGCCCACGACTCCTCCGGTCATCTGGCCCTGCTCGACGCCGGGCCTGGCTGCGCCGGCGCAGTGGGAGGAGCCCGGCTGCAGCTGCTTGATGGGCAGCTTGTCTCCACCTCCCATCATGACGGGGACAGTGGTCAGGATGTTGCTGCTCATCAGCGTCTGGGGGGTGTGTAACAGTGTTAAGGCGTGACGTGGAAGTGAAGTACTCCACGGAGTACCCAGACTTTGGTATAAGTAGCGCGCTGGATGTTCTGAGTATTGCTAGCTGTATACCGGGACTTGCAGAGCCGTGTTCTGGATGGGCGTGGTCAGGGTGGTGATGCCCGTGGGGCTCTGCATGGTGGACAGCACCTGAGTGCCGTCTGGCTTGAGCGTCGTCAGAACCAGCGAGTCCGTCTTCAGAATCTGGGGCTGCTGGACGAGGACCTGGCGGAAGAGCAGCCGCGCGTCAACCTGAGTCTGTACCGGAGGTTTGCTGCCGCATCGGCCCTTTAAGACTGGAGCTCCGCGTCGGTTCAGATGCTCCGACCCCAGCAAAGGCCGCAGCGGCCTGCCTGGACGCCAACAGCGACGGCGAGGTTACTCACAGGTACCTGCTGCACCTGCTGTTGCACAGTGTGCACCGTGGTTGGCGCCGTGGAGAGGGTCTGGATGGTCTGACCGGTCGGCGTCAGGACCCGCTGGTGCTGGATGGTCACTGGCTGGAGCTGCTGCTGGGACGTCACAATGCTCTGCATCTGCGGTTGGAGGACTGGGAATGGGAGAACAGGCGGCTGAGCGACGGGTGAAAACTCTGCGCCGGCACGCCGAGCAGCGTCCTCATCCCTGTTACCTTGGAAACCAGGCGCGGCACTCTGGTGGCAGATGACGGGGTTCTGGATGAAGCGCGACTGCGCGCCGTTGGAGGCGATCATCACAGTTTGGGCCGCCTGGGTTTGGATGGGCAGCGGCGTCTGGCTGTGGGTCTGGACCAGCGTGTGGACTGGGAAACTCTGGGTCTGCATTGGGATGCTCTGGGTGTGCATCTGCATTTCAGTAAAAAAAAAAAAAATGTAAAAAATAACGTCAAAATCTTTCCCTCTGAGATGATTAAGGATTTCATGCAACCTGAGACACCTTATCTGATGTGCCGCTGCAGAAAAAAAAAAGCTACTTTCTTCACTCAAGACAATAAACCTCATCCGTCAGACTGATAAGGGTTTTTTTTGGGGTTTTTTTTGCTGATGTGGACTGGTGTTTGCAGCCATGCTGAGGAGGACGCTGTATTTTACAGTCTGTCAGCGCTCGCTTTTTTTTTTTGTAAATGCCTGAATTTTAAAAAGCACTCTCGCATCAGCAGAGGCTTTCCTCGCGTGAGCGGCAGATGGGAGGACGAAGCTGCGCCGTCTCCACCTTGAAGGGTGGAGCTGCGAGTCCATCCCAGCCCCGCTGTCAGACTCTCTACCTCTTCGAGCGAGTGCCGATATATCGCGTGACTCGGCGCGTGACTCGGCGCGTGACTCGGCGCGGGACAGCGCCGCATTGGCATCGCTACCTGGATGGTGGGCTGGGCCGCCGGCTGGGGCTGAGGCTGGATGGGCTGCACCACCTGAGGTCGCGGCTGGAGGAGCGGGGGGCTGCGGGTCACCTGCTGCTGCTGCTGCTGCTGCTGCGGCGGCGAGGACACGGGGGCGGCGGGGGACGGGGTTTGGGCGGGAGTGAGGGGAGGGGTGAGGGGCAGGGACTGTGGCGACAAGGTCTGGGGGGCGGCGGCGAGGCCGACGCTGGGGCTCTGGTAGGCGGCAGCGGGGGCTGTCGTCTGCGGCGCTTGCGGGGTTGGAGGGTTTTGACTGGGCGCCTGCGGGGCGGCGCCGATGCCGGCGCCGACGCCGGCGCTCTGCACCGAGCCCGCCGAGTTCATCTGGTCCTCAAACAAGTCCGGGAAGTCGCCCACCTGGTTGCTGACAAACTGCAGCATCTCTGAGGAGATGAAGCGACAAAAAGGGACATGACAACAGGATCGAGCGGAGCGAACCAAATAAGCCAAGCTAACTTGCGCAGCTATATCATGTATTAAATATACATTTAATACATTTAGTTCAGTACATCTAAATGGAGCTTCAATAATTAGTCAATTAATGGACGGAAAATTGATCAGCAACTATTTTTCAAGCTCAATCGCTAAAGATTTGCCAGGTTTTTATAGGTGACAGACATATTTATTGTCCATAGGATGTTGCGATGGACATTTATAACAGTTTCCTGAATTTTTTTTTGGACCGCACCATTAAAAAAAATTTTTTTCGGATGATGTCAGTCGTTTACTGTGATTCTTTACGCCTCCCAGCTTTGAGTTTTCCTTAAGTTATCAGCGTAAATCAATTTTTTTTTTACCTATGTCACAATGTTAAAAAAAAAAAAAAAATTCAAACTCTGGATTAAGACGATAATCCAGATCGCCATCAAAATCTGAGGGATTAAATAAATCACAGCACGCGGTAAGTGGTCAATCAGACTGCAACAAGCACCCGCCGCTCTTCGGGGAGGAGGAATTCTTGGTCAAGTCCTTCAGCTTGTTTCTTTAGAATAAGTTGGTTTGGGGCTTCCGTTTTGGTTCATATTTAGATAAATTAAACCTTTTGTGTCATTTCCAGTTGTTGTTACGCTGTTTGTGTGTCAGCCCTTTTGTTTCTAAGTCATCTGATCAGCCATTAAAACCACCGATCAGCCATAACATTAAAACCACTGCAGGTTTACTGCAGGGTATAATGCAACAGCCCTGCAACGAATTCTCCCTTTAGGAGGAGATTTATGTCGGGTTTTTTTTTCTTTCTTTTTTTAAATCAGTTTGCGAGACGTGTTTGCATATTTAAAGAGTCGACGGACGCACCGGCACGTCTGTCGCGCGTGACCGCTTTAGGACGACGCAGAAGAAAGACTCGGCCACTCAGAGTCTCCATTTAGACTTGAATCGGTAGCGCGGACTTCAAACTACATACAAGTTTTTAAAATTGTGACCAAAATATTAGGGACACCCTTCGGTGTAGCCCAGTGGAGCTCGCCAGCGTTACAAATGACAGTCCCGATAGCAGTCATTTAAATATGTCAATACCTGTGTCAAACAAATTCAACTTAAAAAAAAATTGATTGCAGGGTTGCTGCATTATATTCTATGGTAAACATGCAGTGGTCGTAATGTTATGGCTGATCAGTGTCGGCTCCCCATTGCGTCAGGTCAGTTTGGTTGCTTGTCACACTGACATATGAGTTGAGTTCTGTTTAGCTTTATTAGCCCAGAACTTTTTGACACCTTTTTATACATGTTTTTTTTTTGGTCTTCGGGGAAATAAAACCCTCATTTTTATTTTTTTTTAAATGGAAAAAAAAAACTCCCTGTGACTCCTTTTCCCTGCCAGCCTGGTGACTTACACAGACGGATCAACCAACCAAGATTGTCTAGACTTCTTCATAATATCACCTGAGTAAAGATATATTAAGTTTTGGATCCGGGGGGGTAAACTGTGCGCGACTGTTAAGCGTCTTAGTGTCCGTGAAAGCACCATGTGATGGCACCTTTACGCCATCAGACCGTCACATGCTCCGAATCCGCCGGCGATGGCGGCGACATGCGCTCCACTGCCTTTAAGCTGGGAACCCTCGGCGGGCTGACGGCGACGCAGGTAATAACGCCGCTGTCGAGGCGGCGGAAAGTCCTAAACTGGGAGTTGACGACAGGCGGCGAGGCGGCTTCTCTCTGCAGGTCTGGCTGAGGCGTGCAAATGCTGCCGTTAAAAAGAGCGTCATGGGGCTGACCTTGAATTTGCGCACGCGCACACACACACACACACACACACACACACACACACACACACACACACACAGGCGGCTACTGTTCTGCTCATAAATCAGCAGGTAGATTGTGCACGCAGCGGTACTCCGTCAAACAGATAACCTTGAACCGGCGTGCAGGCGCTTGACTGATGACCCTGAAAAACAACGTGAGCGAGGTTCGAAAGAGCACTTGGTGGTGGAGGGGCTGAGGGGGGTGGGGGGTGTTTTGGAAGCTATTTGTGGTGCTGTTGAAGTGTACTGTGTTGCACTGAGGTGTGTTATTCTACTGCCTCCCTCCTCCCCCCGACTTTGCTGTTATTTTCTGGTGTTCTTGACTGAATTTACATGGCAGGAAGCCGGCCAGAGATCCATTAACTGTGTGAAAACAGTACACAGTAAGTGTTCTTCCGCGATCCTTCGTGAAAACGAGGCTGGGCGGGACGGCCGCGGCGCAAAACTCAAAGCCGCCCTGGCTGATCGTCTGTCACAGATAGCGTTTATGGTTCCAGCTGCCGGGGTCAGCGGAGCGTGGAAAGGAACAGAGCCTGCGGCCTTGAACTTGGTCTCCACTGCGCGAGGACAAATAATCCCGCTCGCTCGCGCTCATCCGATGACCGGCACCGATAAGATCGTGCGCTCTGCTGAGGATGCCACTGGAGCGCGAAATGCCGGCGAGGAGGGGCTCAAGAGGTGGAGACAGACGCGCCCGTCACAGCCAACGCCAACGTAATTAATAACATCGGGCAATCACAACGGCTGACTGCATTCATTGACTAGGTTTTAAAGCCGCATCATCTTTCCACCTCTTTAAAAGACTCTCATCATAGGGACGCTCATACAGGTGCATAATAGCGCCTCTATAAATCCGCGTGTGCATGTTTTATTGCCGAATGCCATCGCTAATTGAGTGAATCACCCCTCATCCGACAGTTTATGACACGCCGAGGTGAGAGGAGGTTTCGATTTCACACCAGTTCGCGATGGCGAGATTCTCCGAGATCCCAAAGGAGCCACACGACTGTTGTTGCTTCCACAAAAAAACCCATAAAGTTTCTATTTGCAGAGGCGTCCTATGCTTCTTCCTCGTACATTTTTCTTCAAGTACTGGTGAATGTGACACTTTGCGGTGCGTAGCACGGCAGCTAGAGGCCAGCCAATCAGCTTGCCCTGCAAAAAGTTTCACTGCAGACATCTTGGATCCTGATTAAAAGGTTACAAAATTATAAGGGCGTATTCACACCTGCCTTGTTTGGTACAAACTAAGCCAAAAAAAAAAAAAAAAAAAAATTCCCTGGTGCTGGCCTTTCGGGCCGGTGTGAACGCACAGCATCGACTTCTGGAGCGCACCAAACAGCCGGGCCGAGACCCAGCCGCAGAGGTGGTCTCGGCTCGCCTCCGAAGGAACCCCGGTGCGGTCCGCCTGAGACCAGAACGCGACCGCACCCCGGTTGGATCCAGTTCTGAAAATCACGCACCTCTTGGACGCACCAGCCTTCCGTAGCCGCGCGCGTTACTGGAAACGTTGTTTGACTCCAAAGATTAGCAGCCGGGGTCGCCGGAACCGTAAATAAACGAGCCGCGGCTCCACAAGGAGCAAAGGAGAGCCGGAAGGTCTGTCGGATATTTGGGCAGGACGCCAACACGCACATAAAAATGCCGCTCATCCGGTCGGTCTTCTGGACAGATGCGTCGCCGTTAGCATGCTGTGGGCGCGCGCAGCTCTCCCCGGTGTTGCAACACGCTGAACATCGCATGGTAAAACTGGCGTTGTACCAAACGGCTGTGATGCTCCAATTTTTTTTTTTTTTTTTTTTTGCAAACATTTGTAACTGTACGAAACAAATCAATATCAGAGTGCAGCACGCTGGATCTCCTTGACTGTTTACCTTTTTTTTTTTTAGCCCGCCCCAGACCGTTTTGCCCAGTGACTGAACAATCTTTGCACTCACATGGGAGCCGCACCAAAACCAAAAAAAAGGGACATTGTATTTCGGTGCGGACCGAAGAAGGCGAAGGGCTCTCCTGGTGTGAATGCGCCATAAAGTGCAATAAAAGAGGCGACTTCTTACTTAGTGAATTGGCTCCTTTAAGTTTACAATGTGCATAACAGCGTATTTAAGAGCCGCGGGGTGCACTTTTATTTCCAAGTCGTAAAACGAGCGCAGGAACAGAACAGCACAAATATTATCATAAAAAAGGCGGATAGGCTGTTGCCACTTGCTATTTCAGTCGTGGCCAGAGACTCTACGGGATAGTTCACGTGATCTCACAATGCTGGGAGTGAACAACTTGGTTGCTTCCTTAAATTTGTACATTTGTTTTTGAAAGTCACGATTTATATTTAAATGTCGGTTGCTGCATTATATTCTATGGTAAACACGCAGTGGTCGTAATGTTATGGCTGATCAGTGTCGGCTCCCCATTGTGTCAGGTCAGTTTGGTAGCTTGTCACACTGACATGCGAGTCGAGTTCTGTTCGGCTGTCCTCTTTTATTGGCCCAGAACTTTTTGACACCTTTTTTACACACCTTTTCTTTGGTTATTGGGGAAATAAAACCGCCGTCTGGCTGAGGCGACCTCACAATGCTTCCTCGAAAAATCCACAGCTTTAAAAAAAAAAAAAAAGTGATCTGATGAGGCTCCTGAGCACGCAAATGGGACGTCATGACGACTTCAGGGGAAGGTTCTGTTGCATGCCAGCTGGAACGGCGACTTTTTCCTCCGACATGCCGGCCACGAGGTGAACCAGGATCCGGGTTGAAAAGAGGCGCAATCGCTCTCCAGACTTTCTGCTCAGGCGCACTGCCGGCCTGGCGGGCCTCACATTCGCGAGCGCTTTTAGGCGGGCGCGCTCTGTGCACCTCCACGGCGGGGGGTTAAGGGGAGGGCAGACAGGACAAAGCGGCGCTGAGCCACCAGAGCCCCAGACGAGCTGACACAAAGGCTCAGAGCAAAGAAAATAGGTTATGTAAGTCGCAGTCGCTGTGGGAGTAATTGGGAGCGGGAGAGATGGATACGGGTTCAAGTGCACGAGCCCTCGCAAGGGCCCCTAAGACCTTCCACTGAGCGGCTCCTCTGCAGAACAAAGGTTAGTTATCTCCCAGCATGGACAGCAGCTGCCGCACATTCAGGGCTCATTAGCCGCGATGGGCCGTCGAGACTCCGGAGAGCCACGACTGTTTAACTGCACCCCGCGTCGCCGGTCGCTGATTGGCCGGCCCTCGTGGGAAAGAGTGTCATTAGCTGATGGCGAAACAAAAGGAAAGGTGAGGCAGGAGTGGCGTGGAGCGTCGCCGCCGCCGCCGGAGCCGGCCGGCATGCTTAATCGATCAGTCAACCGCCGTGTGTCATGTCTTTTTTTTCCTCCCTCTCCCTCTCACGCACACACTGTACATTCCTCTCTTTGACACAATGATTAAGTGGGATTACATGAATGCGGGGGGGGGGGGGGGCGGGGGGCGGCTCGCTCTGTCCCACGAGTGACCCCCTTTTGGGGCACCAGAAACGCGGGTTAAGTTTCAGAAATGCCCCGTAAACCTGCGTGCGAAGCTCTGGACATCAGCGCTGCCTTTTGATAATTCTAAACACCAGTCGTCTTGCATAACCAGCGCACGCACACACACACACACACACAGACAGGCGCACACACGCGCACACACACACACACACACACACACACGGGCCCATCAGTCCAGTCTGGTGACTTAGCGTTCAGTAAAATTCCACCCTAATAGAAATCTGGTGACTCTGCACTGGCCGGCGCTGGAGCAGACAAGCCCTCTCCATTCACCGCGTGCCAAGAGGTGAGACTTGTTTTGATAAGAGGTGGACTGGACCAGGGATGCTGCGTGGTCGACGAGCGCCCGCCCACCCGCCCGCCCCGCGAAGTGCTGAACTGAACTTTCCAGAGATGTTGTTCCACACTGTTTGTTTTCCAAGCGGCAGAAAAGAAAAAAAAAAAAAACGAAACCAGCTTGGAGGGACACCGAAGAAAAGGGGTCACCGCGGTCCTAAGGGGGGAACCCTTAACGGGAAAAGCTGGTGCAGTCGCGGTTTGGGGTGACAACACGGTCAAGTTCAATCAGCACGTTTCATCCTCCAAACACACACACACACACACACTGCTGATGCACAGCAGCGCCTATTGATTCCCACCTCGGTTTCCTGGAAAACAACAGTCAGCCCGCAGCCTCTTTTACTGAGACACATGACGTCACTAATCAGAGGAGATAGAAGAACAGCAGCAGCCACCCAAATGATACAATTTCATCCCAGCGACGCAAAAGACGGAATCGCTTGACGGAAAGTGTCAGTACCTCTGAAATCATCGCTGGCCGGAACCGCAGCAAAGTTTTCCTCGAGCTCTCGAAGTGACAGCTAACCGGGAAATGCCCGTTTTGTTTTGATCTTGCTAGAAAGTAAAACTCTTGAGTCACGGGCAGGCTCGGGCTCGGGCTCCCTCTCGCCCGGCATCCCGCTCCGGCGGCGGCCACACGCAGCGCGGACCGGCGGACACCGGGCGACGACGAGCGGCGGCGGCGGCGAGCGGCGAGCGACGCCCGGTGACAACGGCGACTCACCGTCGATGTCCCCCAGCGTGAATTCGTCGCCCAGCTCCGCCAGAGTCGGGTCCATGCTCTCCATGTTGGGGATGAACTCTCCGCTGTTCATCCTGTCCGTCACCGACTCGCCTCCCCCGGTTGTCACCGGAGGGTCGCGGGGGGAGGTGGTGCTGCTGGTGGTGGTGGCCCGGATCCGCGGGACAATTCAGGAGCGTCAAGCCCACGCCCGCGCCGCTTATCTTGACAAGGAACGAGCTTCTTTTACCGTGACAACCGCGACACAAAACCGGAGCCTCGCGGGAGGCAGACTTTCACGCGGACGAGCCTCATTCACACCGATATCGCCCCTGAGACGGCGCCATCTTGTCTTACGCTTGTTACGTCATTCACAAACAGACGCCGCGGCCCGAGGCGCGCCCCCATTGGCCCGAGCCGAGGTGTTGTTGTCATGAGACCAGTCGCCGTCCACCAATGGGGAGGCCGCGCCCGTCGTGGTCTGATAGTACGTCAACCATTAGAAGCCTGCGTGTCATTTGAATAAACCGCGCCCCCAACCTGCCCGAGAGGAGGCGGGCTGGACGGCGCCGGTGACAGGCGGTTCGCAGCCGCAGATTCGTCGCCTCAGATGCTGCGCATAGTATGGAATTAGATTTGTGCCAAAACTAATTAAACAAAAAAAAGAAAAAGAAATGGAGAGCAAATAGAACTCAATGAAATAAAAAAAAAAATTCATTGAGTTTTATTTGCTCTCATTTTCGTTTTTGTTTAATTAGTTTTGGCACAAATTTATTTATTTATTGAACACCTCTGGCTGCCAATATGAAGACGCGTTTCCCTACTAAGATCTACGTTGTCAATTTCATTTTTAATCTGAATTACTTACTGACTCAATTATTAAATTACAGTCCAGGAGGGGGGGGGGGGAAATAAACACTGCGATCAAAATGTGAAGCTGGTGAAATGTGTAAAATACAGTGTAAAATATAGTTATAATCAATCAACACCCTCTACCATAACACGACGAGTAATGGCGTAAAAATACATTATACATTATTAAATAATCAGAATTAATCTGCACTTCATCCAGCCGTTCGGATCTAAAGAACAGTGCATTAACATTAGTCCCACAACATGTTCACACTTAAGCCAAAGCACCTAAAATAGTAAGTGTTTTAATTTAATGATAAAATTAAGTTGTGGCAGCACAGTTGAGGTAATAACAGCGAAGAAAAATGTCAAAGGAAGCCAAGAAACAAGCCCAAAACATTCCATCGTGGAAGAATAATCTTTAATGTGATTTCACTGCATTGAAGTTGACACGGCAATGAAATGTTACAGGCCTCTAAACCTGAGACAGGCGACGCCCTTGAAAACAAAACCACTGTTAATACATAAGTGTGAAACGCTGGTTTTCCGTTTTTACAGCGCGTCAAACTGGGTAACATGACTGTGTATAATCAACTGTCACCTCACGATTCCAAGTGCTCTGTAATACTAAATGGTTCCATTTTCATCACCCACTTCTATCATAACTTCAATTTGCACGCGGAACAGATGGATTTGATGCCAAAGAGAATTTCCCGTTAAAAAGTTTATAGTGCTATGAGTCGTCTTTAAGAGGAACTTTGTGAAATTCATGGAATTTAACTGAACCTGCACTTTCCAGCTGTAATGGCTGCACTCTATTTTATTACTTTTAATCGCATTCTAAAAAAATAATATATATAAGATTTCCAAGCCTTGAGGGCCTGGTTCAAAACCAGTGAGCTGCGAGACTCCTCAAAACTTTTTCTGACAATTAATTTACTGTGAATAAAAATGTTGAGGGAAAAAAAAAAGGTAGTCAAGTTATTACAAGACTGCATTCTTAATATTTTCAATCATCAGACGTGTCATCGCAGATGTCGCTGGCCTGACTGGTAATAAAACGGGCTCCGGCGTGCAGCCTATTTGTTCCAGTAGATCTCGTAAGACTTCTTCTCTGAGTAGCTGGTTTCTGTTGTTCTTGTGCCGCATCGCACTTTCTCCTTCACCACTTTGACGACCAGACCACCGGCCAGCGCGACGCCCGCTGCCGCCTTGCCGATCTCAGCCACCGCACTCATGATGCGCGCCGCCGCGGTCGCCGTTGCGCCCGGGCACCAGCCGTCCGGCACAACCTGGCCGGCCACCGACGCCACGCCGCGGCCCGCCGAGCCAACAGCCGCTCCCTCCAGAGCCGCGCCCACCGCCGCGCCGGCTCCCATGGAGGCCCCCACGCCCGCCGCCAGGCCGACGGCGGACGCCCCTATGATGCTGACCTGCCCGAGAGCATCCCGGGCTCCCTCCGCGGGGCCGGCAGCCTCGGCGCCAGCGACGAACCCCACGGAGCCGCCCACCAACCCCCCCGTCGCCGCTCCCAGAGCCACGGCGGCTTTCCCCGAGGCGGCCGCGACCACGGCTCCCACGGCTTTCCCGACGCCCGCGCCTCCCGCAGCAGACATTCCCGCCAGCTGGCCCGCAGCGAGGCCGACGGAGTTCCCCACAAAAGAGGCCCCGGCTGCGGCGGCTAGAGGGGCGGCGGCCCCAAACACTGCCCCCACCGCCATGCCCGTGGCCCCGGCTGCCACCAGGATCTTGACTCTCTCCAGCACCTTCGAGGACAGAGCAGCTTCTCTCCTCATCCGCCGCAAGGACGAACGCAGAGACGGTCGCCGGCTGCCATGGTGCCTGCCTCTCAACTGGCTCAGGAAGTTGAAGGCGTTGCTTCTTCGTTCCTCTGTCCACCGCTCTAGCCTGAGCTCCTCCTCATTTCCTGCCTCCAGCTGCCTCTGTGATGCCTGTTCGCCGCTCTCCGCTACACCTGCGTCCAAGTCACACTTCCTTCGTTTAGCATCTCCACCATATTTTTCTACTCTGCTGCCATTTCCTGATGCTGCTTCTTCTTCTTCCCCCTCCGCCTGCCCTCGCTCCCCCATCAGCCTCCTCTGCTCCTCCCTGATGGCGGCCTCCGCCTCTGCAAACATGCCATTGGTGTAAAAGCCGGTGCTGCTCTGCCTCGCCATCCCCTCCACTTTCATGAGGAGCTGTGTCACCTGCGCCGGGCTACCGGGGTCTCTGTTGTTGAACACGTGGTACCTGCCTCCACACCTGTCAATCAAAGCCAGGAGGCCAGCAGGTGCCGTCTCCCTCAGGTACTCCTCAATGCCGACGCCCTCGAGCTCATCGCCCCGGGTAAAAAGAACCACAGTGTGATGGCGGACTGCATCCTCCCCAAATATCCTGGCCAGCCCACAGACGGCCTGGTCATCGTGTTCTGTGTAACGCCCGACTGGCACCGTCAGGAGGAAGGCGTGCGGCCCGGGCGCAGACACAGACACACATCGGGCCATCTCGGCATGAATCTGCTCCTCGCCGAGGTGAGTGTCACCAAAACCTGGCATGTCGACCACCGCGACTCTCCTAAATCTGCCCTGCGCGACGGCCCGACCCCCCTGCTCCGCCTCCTCGCCCACGGCGAGCTCGGCGCCCCCCAGCTGGCAGACCCGGGTGACGGAGCTGGCGCTGATGTGGGAGAGGAACTGCCTGCGGCCCAGGATGGTGTTTCCGGACGCGCTCTTGCCAGATCCAGTCTGTCCAATGAGGACCAGCCTGCACTCTTCACTCAGTCTGGTCTCAAAGCCCTCTTCCTCCTCCTCCTCCTCCTCCTCACCCTCCATGTCGACTGGCCGCTCTCTGGCTTCCTCGTCCCCTGAAGGAAAAAAGAAATTGCAACTTCAACCTACTGGAATTCCATTTTTAATATGTTCACTGCAAGCACACGCGCAAATATAGGAAAAACTGTATTTGAAATACGGCAACCGAGACTTCTAGAAAAAAACCCATCGTTTTATGCCTTTAACTGCGTCGTAGTATCTCGTAGTATCTTGAGCTACACCTAACGATTTAACTATTGATCTGTTAATTGTTCTTTCAATTAATCAGTGTTTTGGTAATATGTCAAAAAAAGGTAAAATTTCACAAAACCCACGATATCTGGTTTTGACAGCGACCTCATATCTTTTATTAATGTAATAGGACCTGTACAACTCATTTTATCTATTTATCCATTTATTATTTACCTACTTGTCGTCTTTTCGAGAAACACGCGCCTGCTGGTTTGTGCATTCAAATGTGGCCAGTAAAGTAAACAAAGACGCTGTGTTCCGTCACACAGAAGCAAAGGCGCTCGAAAACATTCTACAAGCTAAACGGAGTCACATTTGTATTTGTTTTTTTCATTTTAACTTAACGAAAAACAAGCCAGCTCGCGCAGTTCCTTCTCGAAACTCTTTTAATAGACGTTGTCGCGGCTCTCGTGAGGTCCGTGTTCGCCGGGAAAGTTCCGCGGAGACAAAAAACGGCACACCGGGATAACACAGCCGCACTCGGGCGGGCTATTTATCACGTAAGTAGCCTGTTAATATCAGCAAACCTTGACGGTAAACATCAAATA
>CAAKHG010032336.1:5686-22373 GCA_901007715.1 Dactylopterus volitans
AGGGTTTCTGGGGGGGGGGGGGGGGGGGGGGGGGGGGGGGGGGGGGGGGGGGGGGGGGGGGGCACTGAGTTAGATCAGAGACGATTGCGATATTTGTCTGTGGTTGGACCTGCTGCCCTAACAAATAGAGATGAGAAGTTGCTTATTGATGATCAGAGTGAAGGTGCCTCTGTATGACGTTGTTTCTATTGATGGCAGCAAGATTCATTCAAAACCAAGAGAAGCTCCAGCTTTGACCCCCTATTGTGACTTTTTTTCATGTCCTTGTCTGTGGAAATCTTTCATTCTACCCAGTTAGTCCGCTGGATTCAGTTCTGTTGGTACGTGGAAACCAAGATGATGGGATGTTACATGGATGTGGGCGGAGGCACGAACGAGGTCGCCGACGGAGAGAAGTTGTTGAAGCTGCAGATTTGTCTGCTTTCATGTCATCTCTTTGATATGATTTAATTTCAAGAACAATAGCTTTAACTGGCAGACGCAAAGTGGATGAAGATTTGATTACAGTGATTCAAAACCTCCCACTTGCCTGTCGCCTTTGCTGGAACTTAGACAACCAAACTTCTAAGCGGCCACAATGATGCTCATGTCCAAAGTTTTTGTCTCATTTCTTTAATAAGACAATTTCTTTAATGCTAATGAATTAGCAAGAGAAAAATAAATATCTTTACTTGTCAAAACAGGAAACAGATTGAAAAACAAAACAACAACATCAACAAAAAGCCCCTGACTACATGGTTTGTTTCTCCTGGTCAGCAGGCCACATGCTGTTGCTGTAATCGGAGTCTCAAACTGCCGACAATCAGGTCCAAGCGGAGCACAGAGCCGTCATGGAGGCTGCCGAGCGCATGGGAACCATCAGCCTCACTCTTAGAACCCCGGTTTCATGTTGATTTCAGAGGGAATCAGTGCCTGACTCAGTAACAGGCCAAAAAAAACATGAAACATCATCTGATCTTGGGCTCTTTCCATACGCAGTGGATCTAGACCAGGGTTAGGGATCTAGACCAGCTCCCCATAGACCACAGAGACTCAAGAAGGAAAGGAAACACTCCCTTTAACAGTAGAAACCTTGAGCAGAACTCGATTTAAGGTGGGTGGAACAATTCGCCACCATGGCTGGGCTGAGAAAGGGAGGGTGAAAAGAAAGAATGTATTCACAAATACCAACAAGGCCAGCAATAATAGCAGTATTATCATATCGCTGCTATGATAATAGCAGCGATATTATCAGTGCCAAGCAGTGATGTTGCATTGTGGGAAATGTAAGATCAAGTGTTATGGGAGCTTGACTCAGATAAAGAACTCCAACTCAAGGTTTCTTTGCTACACTTTGGAACTTACATCTTATGAAAATGACACCTTGCTATGTGGTAAATAAAATTACCCATCTTGTGTGATTGTGAAGCGTTTAAAGTTGTGTTGTGCAGCTTATTCAAGGTAGACCAACATCAACATCACAATGCCACTTATATCTTCATGCATCCCTGATATTAAATGGATAATGAAGCTGCTCTCAATCATGTGTATTCATCATATTTGCTCATTAAAGACACAGAAATACTTGCTGTTTCTACCTTGAGTTGATTTGCTGCCGTATTCAAGTGCTTGTGGAAATCTCAGCAACTCTGAATGCCCAAGACGTTTTTTTTATTTGTTACTTCACAAATTTGGATTCTACGTACAAAAGCTGATGAGATAACATGTCCAGTTCACCTTCACCAGCTACTACAGTGAAAGTTGTAAAGACTCCATGACACATGTTTTCAGGCTTCATAGATTAACAGCTGTTCAAGCTTTAATGACTGGACTGCACCACCTTAAAAGGCCTTCTTTCTGCTTGCATTCACACTCCAAGCAATGCAAAATAGATTTGGCAGGTTCAGATGTCTGGTGCCTCACCGACTCACACTTAAGCTGTCCGGTCTGGTTCAATACCAAGACCACCATCAGTTGGTTGAGGTGCGGTTTATTTGTGGTGAGATCTGCAGGAACCACTGAGCACTTTTGGTCCCACAGACCACAGGAGCACCTCTGGAAAAATAACAGTTCTGGAGGATCAATGCTGCTCAACATGTTCTTGAAACGACTCCAGCTCTTATTTTCCAGTATCATTTCTGAAGTGTGTTGACTCCTTTAGTGATCAATCAAACCAGGTAATAATGACCAGGACCCGACCCAACCATCGTCATCCTCTGTTCATGATGACGTCAGAAATTGTCTTTGGAGCAGCAACATCAAGATCCAACCATTCTAAACCGCTGTTTCCACAAAACATTTCAATTTGGTACGGCACACAATTTTTGGGGTCTCCATTGACAAAAGTTGTCGATGGTACCAAAAAAAACATAATGTCCAATGGAGGGATTCTGTTGGGGTACCTAGCACACTGATCCCATAACTAAAGGTGACGGTGGGAATAAATCATGAACATGAATGGGCCATGTTTAAATATTTGATCGATTTCACGAGTGGAGATTCTAGACTTCTGTTTTTTTCTGTGTAAAATGGCAGTGCGTAACAAAGAAGGGGGGTGGGAGATACAGCGATAGCTGGACTGAGCAGTGCAGAACCAGAAGGTTCTCCAGCAGATCTCAGAGAGGCTGTGGAGGGTTTCCAACCAACGGCCGAAGGACCAGAAGCTAAAAGCTCCGCAGTGATTATCGTCATGTCAAAGACCACAACAGATGGAGCGTATGGACAGGACGACGTATAAGACGTTCAAGATGGTGACCATCCGGAATAAACCCCGCCTACCATGTATGGCACAGCCTGCGGTGGAAGCGCAAACTACATCCAGGGTTTACCGTTCTAACCCATAGCACACCGAACCAAACTGTTTGCTGGAAACGGGAGTGTAATGCCCCCTGTGAGCTCAAACTACCTGACACAACCTTGAAATAATCATGCAAGACTGTAACCAGGTGGTCAATGATGCAGACCAGAGCGAACATCCCTCGTAGCTCCTCCACTGCTCAGGAAGTACCTGCCTCGAAGTAGAAGCTCATTTAGCTCCAAGAACTATAGTTGCTCCTCGTTCCTGCAGTGTGAACACACAAAGGGGAGCAGTTCCTCCACCAGCTCTTACAACCAGAAAAAAAAGTTCCTATAGTCAGAAGGCAGCTGCAGTTGTCGTCAGTGTATCAGCGAGGGTGTGAAACTGAATGTGGTTTGGAGTAGGTGGAGCGTTGCCACTTGTGGCCCTTGTTTGGAGACGATCAGATAAATGCAGAAAGGGTTCATGGATGCAGACAGGAGGGACGGATGCTAAATAAGCTTTTCTTTCTCCACTCTGTCTCTAACTGGCTGCCGGTCCCTGTGCAATGATTAGCTGCCTCCCAGGGGGAAAGGGAGTTAGCAGAAGCAAACTCTCTCTAATGAGCTAAGCTCTGCCCCTCTCTCCCCCTCCACCCTCCCATCCAATCCCCTTCCTTCCCTTCCCATGAGTACCCAGGAAAGGTGGGGTGGTCCCCGGAGGGGGGTTGCAGCACACCTGTTCTCTTACCCCTCCCCCACCTTTCTGTAATCAGTGCATTTCTGCAGTCCCTGGTTGATCAAGGGGGGTATTCCTGTCCCTGCAGGGACCTCAGCCATTGTCTGTTTTTCTGCCATCTTGTGTCCCTGCTCCTCCTTTCCATTCTTGCAGTGTTTTCTTGCTTCCTTCTTGCCTCCCCTCACCCATAATCCTTTGTTTCACCGTTGCTCAAAATGACTGTCAACCGCAAGTCTGTTGTTTATTCACGTGTGAGTGAACTGCATTGATGCGGCTGAATGAGATCCTGCCGGCAGGCTGTGGGAGGGGCTGTGGGAGTGACAAAAGGCCACCTGGCTCCAACCGGCCCCTCCCCTCTTGTTCCCAAGATGACACTTCCCTCCCGTTAATTAGGGCAAATTTTTGTTTACATAACGAACTTCAGGGTCGCTGACGACAAACAACGTCTTGGGACATGGGAAGGGGAGGTGTGTGTGTGTGTATGTGTGCGTGTGTGTGTGTGTGTGTATGGGGGCGGGGGGGGGTCATGCAATGATAATTCGCAGCTGAACATAACATTCTACCTGCTGCATCACAGCATCAAATTCCCAGAAGCCACTGGGAGGACACGTGTTTTTGGCGTGGGCTGGGAGATGGCGAAGCCTGAGGGGGGTTAGTGCCGCTTGTCCTGCTGCCCCTGGGGCAGGAGGATGGCTCAAGACCAAAGTTGAGGCCTGTCTAATTAGTCTGGTGAAGGCTCTGATAGCAAATAAACATCGGGGATGTTTGGAGAGCTCTCCTGGGTGATGATGCCGGCGCACATCTAATGGCAAACTGCCTCTGGTGTCCACTGAGTCCTCTAACAGCGCCGTGAGTCAGAAGGCCCAGAGCTGCTTCTCAAGGTCTTGCTTTGGGGCTCATCACTGAATCCATCTGTTCATTTTCACCTTCCTCTCTTCCGGAATAACATTAGTTCTCCCCTCATCAATATTTAATATGGATCCACACATATATGTGCTCTCTTGAACTGGAGCGTACATACGTCCAACTTAGGTCAAATAAATGTACACCTCTCAGAACCCATCACCTTAAGAGATCATTTAAAATATGAAGAGACAAAAAGTGTCGTCAATGTCAGTGATGAACAAACTGCATTGGTCAGCATTTTGGTTCATGTAAAAAAATGAAAACGGAAAAACAACTTGTGTGACCTGTCTGATTGCCTGCTGTATTCCATGATAATCATCGTGTCACGGTGATCTGATCTCAATCCACTTCGAACTTTGTTTGACAGTGACTCTGGGTTCAAATTCCGCTTGCGACCACTGGCTGTTTCTGTCCTGTCTCTGTCTCTGTAAGTGAACCACAAAAACAAGAGCCTTGTGATACATAACAGCCTCATTATTTGAACACATTAGTCTGAAGAAGAGCAAAGTCGGTTGTCCAAAGGGACAGTAAAACAACGTACAGGCATGGGGCTCTGCCAGGTGACCAGTTAGAGCTGCAGTCCTGTGGCCTCCTCCACCTGCTGGGTCGTATGGTGTCAATGTGGTCCTTAAGCATCACAGTTACTAAAAGGGCAAGCGCTTGCCAGTCAGACGTCCATCAAGGCTGAACCCCAGTGGGCCAGCGTGGGGCCATAATCCCTGGAAGTGCCCCTATGGTTCTTGCCATACCTCCCTTATCCCCTCTATCCTTTCCTCGACATCACCCTTCCCTCCATGCTGTTGTTTTCCTCCTCTCCTCCCCAGGCAGGGGGTGTTTGGACCACGCAGTGTGACCTGGCTGCCAGGGGAGGCATTCAGGGTGGGGCTCCGGGGCCACAGGTGAGGCCTAAGCTCAATCTACCCCCCTCCATCCTGCCTCCACCTCCCCTGGGTGCCAACTTCACCAACCCTCCTCTGCATGCCCAGCAGGCCAATCAAGCCATATCTGTGTGCCATACAACCTGGGGACCAGGGGGACGGAGGAAGGGAGGAGGGTGATGGCAGCGCAGGCAGGCCAAGGCCCCATGTGGACCTCCTGTCCCTCTGAAACCTCCCAGGATCTGTGTCGCCATCACCACCACGTTTAATTACCTCGCTCATCTTCATTAATTCATGGGGCTTCTTTACGCCCTGCAGGCCGGAGATAGATAGATAGGGAGGGGGGAGGGATGGAGACATAGATGCAGAGAGAGGCGCCACCCCGCTCCACAACAACAACAACAGCGGCAGCAGGAGCAACAAAAACAACAAACCCAGCAGCTGGAGCCCAGCGCCTCCGGCAGCAGCTCGGTGACCCCGGCGTCTCTCAGGGCAACCTTCCAGGACCTCCGGTGCACCTCCAGAGCGGCAGGGCCCCTGGGTCAGTTTGGCTGAAGCAGGCCCTCTCAGCCCCAGAGACTTGGCAGACCAAATCCCCTCAGTCTGGCCAGAAAGCACCTCTGAGGTGGAGAGTTAAACAGGCTCTATTGATTTGAGGCACTGAAGGCCATTCCCTGGACAAGTGGCCATAATGACATTAGAGATTAGATGCTCAGATGCTGCTCACAAGAGATGGGGATTAGATTAGAGCTTTGGGTAATAAACGCCTAGTGGACCAAGGTGCCTGTGTTGAAGTGAGGTAAGTAAAAAGTAGGTCCGCTGAAAGATGCATGAATAATCTAAATCTATTCCTCCGTTGATGAGGTGCGCTGATTACTCTGCTACATTAACCACTTTCACTCTCCTTTCTACGTGAAAAGAACAATCTTCAGCTCACAAGTGAAGTGCTCACTTGTAACCTTTTAACCACAGAAGTCTTGGGCTGTTGCAATATGCATCCGTGACTGTGGCGTCCATGCCAGCTAATTGTTTTCTAAGGAAGAAACTCTGCAAGCTGATCAGTTAATGAAGGAGGCTGGAGGCTCAGATGACCTGAGCAGTTAGCAGAGATAACCAATCACACCTGCAGGATGTAATTACCTCTGAAACTGGTTGCCATGCAGCAAACTCCACCAATTAAAAATGCTCCTTTAGTTTACGAAAACGTTTGACTTACATCATCAAAAGAGACACCAGGAGGATTTGATTCCTCGGCACCTGTGAAGGTCCATTTGAACATGGGGGATTCCATGTCCCGTCTGCCTGGCGCTCTCTGGCATGTGGGAACCGGGAAGGGTGGCAAGATTTATGGGAAGAATATGAATATGCCAAATAATTACAGAGAAGACACACATAAACAATCCTAACAAAGAGAAAGAGAATTCAGGCGGTGGACCCGCATGTGCCTTGTTGTTTCACCACTTAAGTCTTGTGACATGATGGGCAAAGCAAAAATATATGTAAATGAGATAACTGGACATTGGGTTAAGTATACTTACAATATCTTTTTTTTTTTTTTTTTTTTTTTTTCCCCTGGATTTCAGATCGCTTCTGTGAGGACTGGCACTGTGTCACCTCAGAAGGTTAAATATGATGGCACAAATGAAACACTCAGAATGACTTTGTTTTCAAATTGAGGTAAATTGGTCCATTTGTGACCAAAATTACCAGTGAAATGAAGTCATATTTCTCAAATAAGAACCTCCTAGAAAGCATATTGACGTTTGTATTAATGTTCATAACTAAGGCTCCAGCCATGGAAGCTGACATTGTTGAGATATCTAAAACAGCAACAACAACAACAAGCTGTTTTTGGTTTGAAAGAGCTGATGTACACCGTATTTAAATAGACTCTGGCTAATGATCTCATACAAGCGAGGGAGTTGAAGACAATCATCTATCAGCAGTTAAATTGAACCAACTGATCAAACCTGCAAAGTTAGAATTCAACTGTTTATTTCATTTATTTCTTAATTCCCTGGTTTCTCCATCCAAGGTATATTATATCATTAAAAGCCAGAACTTTTTAAAACTTGTAAAAATATGTCACAAGTAAGTATTTTTAAAATTCTTCTTGTAGGCTAGTAAATACAGAATAAAAGAGATAATGACATTAGCAAATATATAATAATGTGTCATTTTAAATATATATGCGCACAGTTTCTTACTCACACATCAGTGAGGCTGTCCTGACACATGATTGGATACTGTGTGAGCTGATGGGTGCTGTGTAGTCAGTGTGTGAAGCATAAGACTTGGACAGCATCTGCGTGTGTGTGTGTGTGTGTGCGCGCACGTGTGTGTGCCTGTGTTTGTGTGTGTGTGTGTGTGTTTGGGCTGGCTTTGTTCCTCCATCTGAGCTCCGGGATGACTCCAGTCAGGCCACAGCGGCGAGCGTTGACACTCGGGTCCCACGGAACGGAAAGTTAATACTGTGACAGATGTGTCGCCTCTGTGCTGCCTCCCGGCCGTGCTGGACCCTCCTCCCTCTATGCCCCGCCCCCCCGCACACACTCCCCCGCACCTCCACACCCCTGCCTGCTAACACTCGACCTCTTCCTCATATTTGATCTGTGTCTGTATTCATGAGAGAAATCAGAGGAGACTGTTAGTTAATGGCAGATTTAACTTTAATGGTGACTTTAAATTAACGGCTGTCCCGTCTTTCTCCACCTCAGCCGTGTTCCTCATTTGTCATTTGTAATTCATTCGGTTCCACGCAGAGTCAAATCAGGATTTCAGATTTCTCTAGAACAAACCAAAATCTCAGTAGTTCTTTTCAGCTCCCATATTGACCTTCCTACTGCTGCAGCTAGTGACCAAAGCACCAAGTGGAATAATCCACAGTGGGAAATTGTCCCCTGTAATGTTACTGAAATCTAGAGCATCCAAGTTGAATATTGAAATTATTCAGTGTCATGGTTGAAAATGACTCAGGTTCAGGGATGGCACCACAGGTTGGGGACAAGCTCTTCAATAGTAACCTGAGCAGGTCAAAAGCAACGTAAGCGTCATGCGTGAAAAGACAAGTTTATGGGGGCACTTTGAAACTAGTACAAGGAACGACTTATGATATGAAGGAGCAGCTTTGTGCATCGATGAAGACGTCGATCTGGAAACCGGGAATGGGAGTCAGGGGGCCGGCCTCGGCCAATGAAAGAGCTGACTAGACCATTTTCAGGCTATTGAATAGGGATGATCATCATCTGTAAGGGGTGGTGACAGATGCCTCCCAGTCATAACAACGTCTGCAGGAGAGCAGAGGATATTGATATGTAGTAAATGATACGAAAGCCAGACCGCTGTTCAATTCCCATTGCAGACTGTATGTGTTTTCTAACGTCGCTTTCCTGTGTCTCCATCACGTGTCCATTATTGTAACCACGATGACCAAAGTGGGAGTCATAACCTAAACCCAGGACGCCATGTTCTCCTTCCCGGACCTTAAACGCCTTTTTCCTCTATTGAGAGTTATAGCCAAAATAAACATGTTCTGTGAGGTAAGTGTGACAATGACTTCCGACCTTTTACCCACACTCTCTCTCTCTAGCTCACACACACACACACACACACACACACACACACACACACACACACACACACACACACACACACACACACACACACACAAACACACACGCACACACACACACACACACACACACACACACACACACACACACACACACACACACACACACACACACACACACACACACACACACACACACACACACACACACACACACACACACACACACACACACACTGCCTGTTTGAAGGTTTGACCAGACACAATGTTTTATAAAACCTTTTACAGTGGTGATGGAGGCTAGAACTGAGCAGCAGCTCTAACAGCAAATTTGAAATGCCTTTACGTCAAAACACTGTCAGCTTACATTCCGATGACCTGGGGAGGGGCCACCATTGCTATGGAAACAATGGGGCACATGGATGACCAAATCGAATTGTGTGATAAGGTTAGGTGTGGGAGCAATGTTAGCGTAGAGTCTTCGGATCACGCTTTCACACCTTCACCGATCCCCTTCTCTGACGGCGGATTTTAAGGGGCGTGTCAGAAGTTTTATTAATGAGCTTTCAGAATTTGAGCAATGATCCTGAGTCAGCAGCATGAGAGACAGAACAAACGGCTCCATTAAAGGGAACATCTAACAGACCTCCCCTGTTCTTCCCGTTCTCCGTGTTTGCCCTCGTAGGGTGATGAGTCCACCTCCACGCCGCGGGGCCCCGCCCTCTCCCTTTAACATCGATCACTTTCTCCATCTTCCTACAGATTTTTGTCCTCCCCTCCCTCATCGCCCCTCTCCTTTCCTCCGCCGCCTCGCCTGTCCTCTCTTCCGTGTCGAAGCCTTGGCAGGACACTGATGTGTGATGAGCTTTCCTGAAAGGTCCCAGGAGTTCAGCGGCGGCGGCGGCGGCGGCAGTGGCGAGCCTCCTCTTTCTCCACTCACTCTTTCGTTTCCACTTCCACAACTTCTCCATCTCTCACACTCTCATTGTCTTTGTTTCAGGCCTATGCACCCCTCCCCTCGGCCCCCCCGCATCCTCCCCCACCACCACCTCCCTCTCCACCCTCCAAACAACCCCACCATTCACATCACATGAGCCTGGAAGATTGACAGCCTCCCCAAAGAGTGAGAGCTGGAACAGATGGAATATGAATGGTTCAGTCGTGTATGAAAAAGGTGTCTGGGTGAAGGAAGTGGTGTAGGGGGACCTTCAATTGCGAGTTAAGTATGACTAAATCCCATAGTAACACCACCCCTCCCCAACCACACACACACATACACAGACACACGCACACACACTGGCACAAAGAAGAGAAATGACTCTTTAAGGAGACAATGACAAATGATGTCCTTGCTTCTATTTTCTGTTAATAAAGCAAAGTTTCAAAGCTTGATATTTTTCACTGGTATGTTGTCAATGAAATATCAAACCATGGAAACAGCGAACGTGCCTGGTTTTCCCCAAAAATCAGTTCACCTTGAGCGCGACGGTAACCCCCCCCCCCAACCACCAACGAGCATGACCATGTGTGGCGTCCCGTGTGCTGAGCGCTTCACTGGACGAGGACTCACAGAGGAGGCTTACGTGGGAACAAAAGAGCAAATTGCAAAGTGGATGCAGGTCGAGTAGAAGACCAGCGGATGGATGCGGAGCCGAGCCTGAGGGAGGCAGCAGAGGACACCAGGATTGACTGACTGGTTTATACTTGACAATGAAAAGTAATAAATGCAGGAATATGAGCTCTATGCACAAAGTGTCCAATAATCATGCAGCTTGTAATAGTCTAAAAAGGCTGTAATAAACACCAGCTGAGTTTCATTGAATCTTCATTAATCAAGATTGAATCATTTCAATGTTGACAAATGAAAGCATAAATGCGAAACATAAGGAGATTGCCTCACCTCAAAACATATGGATAACAAAGATATTTGACATTTCAGCAATAATATTTTAATTTTTTCGCAAACACACCCCAAAACCCCAAATTGCTGAGATCCAAACACCCTTTGATTCATCTTCAAAGCTTTTCCAGAAAAGTAGTCATCCAAAATATGACCAAGATGGATTGCTCGGGTGAGCTTCAGGTGAGTCCCTCTCTGGCCACACCCACTCACCATGCATGCCGGGATTGGATGGAGACTGGCAGGATCGTTCACATTCCAGGTGCTGAAGTATATGCTTGTGCTTTTCACTTGTGTCCTTTTCTTGTTCTTCGTGGAAAATTAGAGTTCAAACCAGCTTAATGACTTGCTTGGTGGGGACATCAGTGTTCCATGTCCTTCACACGTGAGAGGATGACATGACCCCTTACCTGTCTGGGGTTGTGGGAGAAGAGTCACCTCAGGATGTTCTTGATGGTCCAAGAGAAAAATAAGAGCTGCTGCACCTTGTTAGCACCCTCACATGCTAATGTTAGCACAATAAGCAGCCTAAACCCATTTTGACGGATGACTTCTGATGCTTCAAGTGTAGCATGTAGGAATTCAGCAGTTTGGGTTTAACATATCCATGTCTGGACTCAATCTTTCATATTGCACAGTTTGACTTACTCTAAACAGGCTTTACTTGCAGCACCCAAGAGGTCTGGACCACAGGCAGCAGTAAGATCGGCGAGGATGGCAGCCGAGAAACATGGAGGCAGACAGACATTTTGTGCAATTCAGTTTTGTATTTTCACGCCATTTTGGCTGTGTTGACTGAATACAGCTAAAATTTTCCAGAGGATATTATTATTATTATTTTTTTAAAACTGTTGTCACAGTTCTTTAAACTAGCCTAACATAGCTGAGCTACGCAAAAAATGACACATTTGTTCCTAAGGATAAAAGATGTTCCAGTGAATTTTTTTTATCTCACTTTTCTTCACATAAGCTAATGCATTCCTTTGTGTTAAGATATTTTGGACAATGCACTTTCAATTACTGATTTTTAAATTTGGCCACCACCTGGTCCTACTTTTCCCCATTCAAAGCTTACAGCAAAATTTCACACTTTTTTCTTTGTTCTGTGAGGGTGTCCTGCTACTGAAATGATAAGTGTGTGTCGCTATTGATGTTGAAAAATGAAATATACATTTCACTGGCTTTATGTAAAGTTACTGGCCTTCAAAGGATTACCAAAAAATACAACAAAAAATTGACATGTATATTTAAGTGGAAGTAGTTTTAAAAGACTGACTTGTTTAAAGTGGGAAAAAATATTGGTATATAATATTTTTACAGCAGTTTTTGGGAAGTGACATTTTTTCTCATTTGGGACAAATTAGTCAGGATATTGAAGGGCCTCTTGAGGGTAAAGGAGAGTCACCAAACTGAGGGCAGGTGAGGAGTGTCGTCATTGAGAAGGACACTGAGTGACGGTGACTCTTTTGCTCTCTTAATCCTGCCATTGTCTTGTACTGAGTTTATCTTTGCTAAATCCAACGATTATGCTGCTTTTTACAGGCTGTTTTTACCCAGATTTGGGTTTATGAATGTTTTTTTAATTTGATTTTATTGCTTAAAATGAATGTTCCACAGCTCTCGGGTGTACTGTGGTTTTTTATTCCCGTTCCATCCCGGGATCCGTAGTTCATGCAAGCAGGAAAGCTTCAAACCAGCCGCTCCTCACCTGGGGTCTTCAGCGCCAATAATCCCAATCCCAACCTCAACTCATCTGATCACCCTTGATCACCAGTCCAGACGGTCCGAGCTCCTGCTTGCGTTCCTTTTTCTTTTGTTCCAAGCTCATCAAAGAGAAGAATTTCACACATCTGCTCATGACTTAATTTAATCTAACAGCCATCTTCCTTTTGCTCCGCGAGCTGCAGTGAAGTAGTCGGCGGTGGTCTGCAGCCTCTCCACAAAGCTTCTCCTCTAAACAAATGGCCTCAGAAATATCTGGGATGAGAAGCCGGGAGATGAGAGCCGGCGAGCTGTCGGCCACACTGGGCCTGTTTTTGAATCTCTGATCAAAAGTTGCATGGCAGACCACCGCCGAATCACTGCCTCCCAAACATCTGCTGTCATATTGCTCTGAATTATTTATTTGTTGATCCAGCTGAATGTACGTATCCGTCTCGCCTTGCTCTCCTGAGCCCGTTTGAGAGTGTGTGTGCATGTGTCTTTGTGTGTTTGGATCCTCAGAAAATAAAATGCTTCAATCAACAACAACAACAACAACAAAATGATCTGCTGGTTTGAGAAATCGCTGCGCGCTGCAGATGGAGCTCCATAGAATTGGTTGCACACATACTGTACACACACACATACGCGCGCGCGCACACACACATACACACACACACGCGCGCACGCAGAGGCGAATTCCACTTATCCTAGCAGTGGGCGGCCATATTTCTGCAGCCATTTACATGCAGGGTGTTTGACACAGCTGAAACAGGGGCCCCATTTCAGCTCCAACATGGTCGCTAAGTGGCACACCTCATTAGAATGATTTAGGCAAACTGGAAATGACATTACGATAATTTCAAAAAATGCTATCAGTAGTTTCATCCTCCCAAATGATCATTTAAGTCCTGCTTGTAATGGCGATGAGACTGTTAGCAGGGTTACTCATTTCAAACTGTGTTAAGCACAGCACGCGCAGCCATTAGCGCCCAGTATCGCTGCACTTATGCTTACTGGAATGAGAATGCGTGAGGAAATAGAGTTATCAGCCGGCAAAATAACCATCAATCACCGCCGCTGCTGCCGCCGCCACCGCCACGCTAAACTAACATCCTCCTCCAACTTTCAGATGGAGAAAGTTGGATGTGTGTGAGACTGCAGTTACACACAAACACGCACACACACAGGTTATTCCTCAGTGAGGACCTTCACTGACTTTTCCCTTACCTCTCTCCTCCTGAGACCCAGCCTATTCATTCATGTCCTCAGAAGTGGACGTTGGTCTTTGGTCTGTTTCTTTTGACTCATGCTAAGTCCTGACGTGCTCAGCAGACAACATCCTGGCCTTTCCAAGCATGTCTCATGTGTTTCGGTGGGATGGAGGGAACTTGGTTTTTCTTGTTGAGAAAAAAATGGAGAATGCAGAAAAACAAAAGGTGCAATCTTATGTGCGATATACTGTTCAGCAGCTCAAAAAAAAAAGATACAGCACAAATGTTTTGTTTAATTTAGAAAGTTTTTTTTTTTTTAAATGGATTGACATTATTGTTTTCTTGTCAGCTTATTTTGTTTTTGTAGTGTTGTTGTTCTTTTTACAGTAAAATTGCTTGGTTGTCCACAACAGTGGACCTGCTGTATAACTGGAAATTAAATTTATTTTTATGAAATTCTAAATTGTGAGTTGTTGTTTTAGCTGCAAAGAGGCAGGAAATCACACAGTTGGACTGACATGGATGGACAACATGGTTGAAGATGGGCGAGGCCATAGTTAGCAGGTCAAATATACATTAAATGAAATGACAGCACTCTACAATGGACAACTCCCTTTTCATGGCCCAGAAGCTGTTCCAAGATGGTGAGCCAAATTATAAAATCCAACATTAAAAAGTTGAAGAACACACATTTTTGCTGACCAGCCCCTGTCCGTCTCCTGCTGGGGCCTCTGGCTTGCTCTCCTGGGGGGCGGGGCTAAGTGAGGACTTCCTTCTCTTCAGGTGCCTCATTTGGCCTCGATCCTGTTCTTTCTCTCTAGAGTCAACATTTCTGCTCGTTATCAATTATTAATACATTAAGTTACAACTACATCAGAGTCTTAATTAAGTATAAGTCACCTAAATAATGACAGTGTCTTCATGGTGTTTTATGTGTCATGACCTATTTGAACGATTGTTATTTGGACTGTAATTTGTGATGCTGTTTAATCATACAGGGTTACACTGAGAGATGTCCTTAATATTTTGGTCACCCTAATAATTGAGATGACCAGAATATTATAGACATTACATTCCATGGTACACATGCAGTGGTCAAAATGTTATTCTTGATTAGTGTACATTTACATAATATAATATAATATAATATAATATAATATAATATAATATAATATAATATAATATAATATAATATAATATAATATAATATAATATAATATATTTATAGAAAATTTCACATATTGACATGCTGTACATGCTGTACATTTCTATCCCATTCAAAAATGTATATTTATGTACTGTATAATGCATATTTGGTAATTTGTAATTTGTTTAACTAGTATATATACCTAAGACAATATAGTATGTTAATTTTCTATAAATGTGTAATGCAAAAAAATTACAAACACACATACTGTGTACACACCATATACACAGCGTACCAACAACAATGATTCAAATATGTCAACACCTCTCTCAAACACATTCAATCAAAAATAAAACTCCTCCTGAAGGGAGAACTGATTGCAGGGCGGTTGTATTGTATTCTATGGTGAACATGCAGTGGTCATAATGTGGGTTTGGTGTAGATATGTTTCCTTTGTAGGTATTATAATTTGATATAATTAATATAGGACGATTGAAATAACATTTGTATTCCCTCATATTTTCCTCTGGATCACAGAAACACACACACACACACACACACACACACACACAAACTTCAACATAAGGGGATGGAGGCATTATTTATGGACTGCTATCACAAGAATAACTGTAACTACTTCCTGTTACCTGAGCTCTGGCGATTATATCTCCTATGTTTTGTTTGTCTTTTCTTTTTCACTTTCACAAATAAAACTAACAACAGCAAAAAAAAACAAAAATAACAATAGCAACAACAAAAACCCTTGTAAACTGATAAAGCTAGTGATGAACAAAATCTCGCCCAAAATCTCTACGTGGTCAGGATCAGTCAAAACGAGTACAAGGATACACAGATAGCAGCTAATTCGTGTGTGTGTGTGTGTCATTGTCATTGACTGTTGTTGGCCAGCGGATTCCTGTTTAGTTCACCGGCGGTCGGCGATGTAAACCACCCGTGCACGTACCTCTGCCATCTCGTCGTCCTCTGAGTCTCGGGGGGCTTCGTGTTTGGAGAACGTTCCTGATAACGAGCCTGATGTGACTGATAGGGCTCAGTGTTTGTGTGCTCCGTTTATCCCGAGTAGCCGGCGTTTGGCGGCGGCGGTTGAGCGTCTGCACCAGCAGAGATGAGCGGGGGTGGGGGGGGGTTGAGGGAGGGGGGGGATGGGGGGGCTCTGCATGTCCCCTGGCATCTATTTGCTTTTAACCGCGAAGTCATTACGACCTCATACATGTAGATTGAGCCAGGGAGGGAGGAGGGAGATCAGTGGAGTGTTATAGAGCCAAGCAGATGCTCGGCTCTGGAGTTATTACATACAGGGATGATTAGTGTCGGTGGCGGGGAGCGGGGGGCTCACTCGGCTGATGGAAGGCCTTCAAGCTTGGAGAAACCAAGGAAAAGGTATTTCATTTGAAGTTCATTTGCATATTTTATGAGGAGACTTGAAGCGTGGCGGCGGGTTTGAGCTTGACGGATGAGAGGAAACGGGAGCAAAGTGGGGGGGGAGGGGGGGATGACGCTGAACAGGAGCCCAAAACAATCAGCTGACCTTCTTCTCAAATCTGAGAGGCTTTTGTGGTGGCGTCACTCTGCCCCTAAACCGTCAGGAGGAACCATCCGATCTGCTCAGGGGGGAAATAAAACATACGATGTCCAAAGACCAGCTGCCAGAAAATCATCTCCTTAATGAGCAGCGTGGAGAGAGAGAACTTCTCCACGTGTGGAGCCCAGGAGAGTTGGACCATGTTCATGTAGTGCGATTACATTAAGGCTCGGCAAACAAATAGATCTCCTTTGCTGGTTGCTACCGCTCTGCATAAAAAAAAAAAAAAAAAAAAAAAAATTATAAAAATATCTAACGGCACAAAGTAGAGTGG
>CAAKHG010032337.1:0-30085 GCA_901007715.1 Dactylopterus volitans
AAAAAAAAAAAAAAAAAAAATCAAAGAATTTTAGCATTTACTGTTTGTGTTCATTAACTTCAATAGTATTTTTTCTTATTTTTGAAAAACGCTTAATATTGTAAAAAGTGATCACAATTTTTTAATGGAAGAATAAGCATCCTTTAAAAGCTGGACATCTTGGTAGTAGAATGATATCTGTGTCTTAATGTATGTGGAATTATTTAGCCACCACAACACACACACACACCCACAAAAAACCCTTGTCGTCAATGAAATGATTCCTTGTTACTGTTGGTGCACGACAACTCAGCAAGCAGAAAAAAAATCTCTTGGATCTCTTAATTATGCACCAAATTACCAATAAAAGGAAGCCAAACCTGCGTCGGCGTTCAAAACTATTTATTCAGATATATTAAATAATGTATAATTAAGTTAATATTTTGCAGCACTACCATGGCCTCATTCACACTCACACACACACATCCAGACAGTGATGGCGGAGGCGGCCGTGCAAGGTGCCAACCTGCTCACCAGGAGCAATTAGGGGCTCAGTATCTTGCTCAAGGACATTCCGACTCGGTCTCTGAGCCGAGGATCGAATCAGTGACCTTCCCATTCCCAGACGGCCGCTCGGCCAACCCAGCCGTGCCGCCCCTAAACTCCAGGAAAATGGAGACTGGGAGTCGTGCCAGTGGGGGAATAAGCGGACATTTCTGATGCTTATTCAGAGCAGCAGTGGAACAAATACTATTGGCGATGTTAATATCACTTAGAAGCACTGCTTAATATTCAGCGCACGTGACCGTTTTCAACAAGGTTTCGTTTTTTTCCCCGCCGCGTCTCAGTGGTGACAGAGGCGGCGGCGTTTTAAAGCCTTTCCACACGCAACGCAACCGGAGTTTAGCGTTTCCACCCAAACCAAAAAAAAAAACCGCGTGAACGGGGCCTGACCACGGTGTCGGCACGACAACGTAAAGCCTCATTATGCTTCGACGGCGTTGGCGCGACGATGCTAAATTTAGCGTCGATGCTAAATTTCTCCGGTTGTTACCGTTTACATAGGTTGATCTATCAGATTTTAATCAAAGGCTCGTTAATCCGGTTATGTATGGTTCACAAGCATTAATCCTCTGCTGCATATTTTCTTTGTAGACCAAACACACCTGCCTGCCTTCTCGGGGGCTATTTTGCCCGTTTGCCTGATTAAATGAAAACGCCTTTTATTTAACCTGCAGGAGGGGAGCCAAACACTCGCAGAAAATAACTGCGGCAGTTAAAGATCTCTCTCGGGGTTTCGAAAGAGTTTCAAAAGATAAAAATGAAAACACAGAAAAGCCATTTGATGATCATCATTTTTTTTTTTTTTTTTAGCCATGACACCTACACAATGTTAAACAGGACACAATGAGCACAATGGAGCACAATGCGCATACGGGTGATACGTTTGTTTTGTTTTTTGGTTGTTTTGTTTTTTTCAGCTCAACAGTTACACGAAATAATGAAGCGGGCAAATTATACTTATCCCTTTTGGCATGCCTTTGTGTACATTTGTGTGTGTGTGTGTGTGTGTGTGTGTGCGCGCGCGCCGTGCAATGCTCACCAAGCGGGGCGTGATTGGAAGAGCTTCACTTGGCGGCCGCCGCTCCTCCCAGAGGCACCGAGTTGGGAGTTCATGCCACTGCCAGATTTGTGCATCTGAATAAAACAGGATCTTAAAGCTAACAAGCAAACAAATCGCTCTCCCAAAGGCGACTCTGCCGTCCCGATTCATCTCCGGCTCCCGACAGAACAAATTGGCATGCGCAGACATGTTAGAATCCACTCATTCCAAAAAGGTATTCCACAGCCCTCATTTTTTTTTTTTTTTTTTTTTAAGCACAAATTATGTAATTTGCTTCGGTAAAACTGAAAGGTTAACCAGATCATAGAGAGCTTTTTTTATTTTATTTTTTTTATTATTACTACTGTGGGAGTCACAGTGGCTTTTGGCACATAACATCAATGCTCTTTGCCAGCGAACGCCCGCCTAATCCATATCAGCTGAGGAGGCATATTTGCAAATGTTTGCTAGAGGCTATTTCAGTCCGGAGCTTCTTTTACCATTGAGAGAAACAAGTTTGACCTATTTTTTTTATTTTTTGCAAATGGTGGCCATCAGAAAGAGTTTTTCTCTTTATGAGAGGAAAAAAAAAAGATGTGTTGATTATTAAGGAATGTTATCATTTACGGCTGAAAAAAAGGAAAGTGGGAGAGACTGAGTGCAATTTTTTCCCTTTTAAGAATCACACACATGATGCGCGCACACACACACACAGCAATATCCATCCAATTTGTCCAAAAAGCTTGATGGAAGCAACAACAAATAAAAAAAAAAGCAGCAATATGTCTCTTTTTTCTTTTGATTCATGCCGAGAGCTCGCTTTCATTCATGTTTCAGTGACAGCGTCTCAGCATCACTGAGCAACATTAAAGGTGAAATTATGTCAACATTTTTTTTTTTTGTCTGGAAAGAACAAAACAATCCCAGGTTTCTTTTTTGTTGTTTTTTTTTTTTTTTTTTTTTTACATCTACGAAGATCAAACACGTCAGCTTTTGTTTAGGCTGCTATTTATGGGGTTTTTGGTTTTTTTTAATGGATTTTCTGGCTGACATGTAATTGATTATGCAAACAATGCGCAACAACATTCAAACGTTGCTTGCGACTGATGTGTTGACTCGCTCACAAACTGCCAAACGCCGTCTATTGTTCCACACCCAGTAATGAGGAATTAGCAAATCACAGGACAAACGCTTCCCATTCTTGGGAGTCCAAATCGTTACAAATATCAACTGAAGGTGAAGGATGAACTCCGGTTTTGGTTGTCAAAGGTCAAAGGTCGAGATCAATGTGACCTCAACTTCATCCCTAGTTTGGGAATGTGACATTTCAGAAGCAGGCGAGGGGAAAGACTTCAAATTTGGCACAAATATTAACTCAAGCTCGATGACTGACTGTTTTTGGTGCTCACAGGCGCAAAGGTCAAGGTCAGTGTGACCTCACAAAACATGTTTTCGGCCATAATTTTTGTTATTTGCCAATTATGACAAATGTCAACACAAGTCTCTAAAAGGAAAATAAATGTATCCAAGAGGTCAGAGGTTATCCTACGTATTTATGGAAACGCCTGGATGGTATTTCTTCATATTTGGCACAAACATCATTACAGGCTCAAGAATGAATAAGATTAGAGTTTGGTGGTCAAAGGTCAAGGCCACAGTGGCATCACCAGGCACATATTTGGGCATGTGTCACACACCGATTATACAGTTTTGACAAATGTCTAACAGGATGACATGATGACATTTTCCTACCAGCAATACATTTTATACACCTCACTCAAGGTCTCTACTGTACATATATTATGGACAGACGTGGATTTTAACTGCAGCTTGAGTGGTTTGTGGGGGCGGTAATTATAGATTTTTATTGTATATAATTTTAGTGAAACTCAAATAAATAACATGGCAACGGGTTATTATATTTAGATGAAACATACCAGAATGCTCGGCCCCAGCGCATCGAGCGGCCAGTTTCTCTGCATTAAATTCATTCCGTTCACTGCTGCGTGAGTGGGGTGACCTTTGACCCACAGAATTGAAAGTGACTAAAGATCCAGGGGCAGCCTGTGGTCTTCAAAAGAATAATTCCCCATGTGCTTAAAATGAGACGTGAAATGTGGCTTAAGCACTAGATTATATCGAAACATATTTCTGAATCCAATTATTAAAACATACACTTTATCAGTGAAGGGTGCAATAACAGAAATATATCACTTTTTTTTTTTATCTCTGCATTCCATAAAAGGCCATAAGCTCAGTCACAAAAGGCCCCGTTAGGCAGTTTTATGAACCCGGTGATTTGTTAACGGTTCCAGCTGAAGAACAAATGACTGTGCAAATGTCACAAGTTAGGAGTTATAATTGGGGAATAATGGGACCGAATAATAGCAATAAAAACGCCGTTTTGACAAATGGCCTGTCATTGGCTGCTATAGCCGGGGAGGGCGTGGCTGAGAAAGTCTGAGCTGATAATGTTGAGTAATGACACGTTTACTCTGTTGACCATGAACGAGCTGCAAATGGACGCAGTGAGGAGAGTGATGATCAAGGGTCCGTGCTCTAGAAATAATTCGCAATTATTCTAAGGAAAATGTGTTATTGCTTGAACCCGATCGTGGTCACAATCATTTTCCCCTTTCCATAATTTTTGACTTCGCCAAAGGTTTTGTTCTCACCTGACTGTTTGTTTGGGAGCTGGATTACTCCAAAAAAAAAAAAAAACCCTCCTTGGGTGAATTTCATCAAACTCGGTGGAGGAGTGCAGCAATTCGACAAGAGGGAACCCATTAAAGTTTGGAGTCCTCGTTAATCTCAGTGGAAAAAGTGTGCCTTTGTGCACTGGCTGTGATAGCTGAGTGACCTTCTGCCAGTGGGATTATGTGGAATAGATGAATGCATGTTTATTCTGAACGTTAGAACAGCACACAGGCACAAAACAAATCAAAAATAGAACAATTGAATGCATCATTTCAACATGTTCAAAAAAGGAGGAGGAAGAGGCTTATTTAATCCCACCCTGTCTCCATCTCTCGGCAATTTAAGCCGCTGATCACCGGATAATCATCAGTTCACTCCCTGATTCTTTTTCTGAAATGTACATGTTCACAAATATAATCTAGACGTGTACATACGCACAAAGAAACACAACCTAACAAGCAAAATAAACAAACTAACCTGAGAACTCTCCCTCCTCCTCTTCCTCCTCGTACCTTGTGAAAACCATGTTTATGCCTCCTCCTGAACTGGCTCGCGCTTGGACATCGCTTGAGCTCCCAACTCAGTCTGTTCCACAATTGCACTCCACATATTGAAATGCAAAATGTTTTCAATGTAGTATGCACACTCAGGTGTATTTAATTTGGTTCCCTCCTGAAATAGCTTCCTTCCCTTTGGAAAAAAAAAAAAATTAAAAAAAAAAAAACTGCTCAACATTTTCCTCAAGGAAATATCACGTGGACCATCAACAGAAATTGCTAAGAGAGCACAGATTATCAAGGCAAACATTATCCGAGATTTTTCTCACCTTTTCACTGTTGTTGACTTTACCGTTTACAGTCTTGGATAAGAGGCCGACCTACCTGGGTATTCTTGGTCCCCAAGTTCTTACATTACTTAACATCGCTCAAGCAGAGTAAAACGCTGCTTTCCTACGTGAAAGGAAACAACCTTACTATTGTTTTATCAAAATCAGCTTTATTGGCCCAGTTTGTGCACACAAACGCTTGACACCAGAAGCGAGAGCCCGCTCGGGACTTTGCCTCCTCGCCTCGCCGGGTAAGTGAACAGGGAATTTGGCTCCGGTTTTAGCTTTGCTCACACTGTCCAAGAATTGAACAGTAAATGTTTTTTTTTGTTTTTGTTTTTTTAAATAACTAAAAAAAACTAGACCTAATATGTACAAGTCTTCACGTTACAATATATACAGGTCTGTGGAGATACAATTATAAGGTCTGTGGTCTGGTGCAAGTAGATCTTTAGGATGGATGCAGGAAAAGCAGGAATACTGTACATGAGGCAGGTTGTACGGGTTTTATACACGTAGTTGCAAAAATTAGTTGTTTTTTAAATTATATGTACAGTGGAACAGTGGTTTTTCAAATTTTGTGAAACCTAATTCATAGAAAAGGGATGGACAAAACACTGTATTTATAATCTAGTACTGTTCAAGTACGAGTTAAAACCTTCAAAATGACCATTACAACAAATACAATGTCCACACGGGCTGTTGTACTGACTGCATTACTTAGGTGTAATTCGTAGTTCAGCCAGTGAGTCAGCGAAGTACATACATTTTAGGTAGTGATCGTCTTTTAAAATATAGAAAATAAACAATACGTTATAATTTAACACATCCTTGCAGAGAGTGAAGGCGAGCAAGCCTGCCATTTTTCTAACTCAGAAATCCCTGACAGCCATTTTGATGTGCTTACTGAGTAAGGAGAATAGTTTTGCTAGAAAGTGTTTCAATTGCAAATGACAAACCTTTATTTCCGAGTCAAATTATTTTGAAACCTCTGATGAGAACAACAATTATGAGTAATCTTTCTTACAGCGCGTTGGACCTGTTTCACACCTTCATCAGTGCTTTTGTGCTGTGAATTAATTTGACTGTAAAATCCACTTAATTACATGCTTTCAGATTCAATGACAGATGCAATTGCATTAACTGGAATATGCACAACCGTGACATTTTTGGGACACACACACACACACACCCACACGCACGCACGCGAAATTTCACTTTTCAGCATCACTCATGAGCCACATGAGCTATATTCATCTTTCACTCGGAGTCTCTGCCAATCACAGCGAGGCGCAGGGCTGTAGTAATGAGAGTACCGGCGTCCTGCGCCGCGGTTCAGCCTCCCCGCTGGGCTGATCTCTTTATCTCAAACGCTCAGTGAGTAAATAAATTAGGCAACAGTCGGCTGTGACCTTGGCAGCTGGAGCACAGGCAGGGTGGTTGTGTGTGTGTGTGTGTGTGTGTGGTGTGTGATTTAGTGCGTATGAATCCGCCATTTCCTGAAAGAGATGCGTCATCCAACATGACAGTGATACAGCAACTCCTCGCCCGTCCGTCATTAGAGTGCTCCGGCGGTGAACCCTCATCTGTCCATCACTCACCACCAAACTCACCTCTCACTCCGGCGCCATCAAAGGCCCGGTGATAGATGCCCGCGCTGGCCATCAATATTGAATGAGCCGTTTTCAGGATGATGGATGATAAAAATTGTCGAAAAAGCTCAGATTCAAGGCCTGTCAGTCACCATTTTCAAATGGTTCCTTCTGCAGATGGCAACGCTTTGAAAACAATCTATGCAAATGAGACCGTGGGAAACTCCCAAAGCGCCGCAGTGCACATGCCAGGCCAGTAGCTGGCCGCGTAACAAACGACAACAGGCACAGGTGTAGAGACGCTTCAACGGTGTGAACATCAGCAAAGGTGAGCATGTGGGCGTTTGCGTGGATCCACCATGAGGTGGGATTGCTGCTTCCCGTGGCTCTTAACTGTAAAGGCAAGAAAATGTTGACTCTCCCGGTCTCCACGCTGACGGAGAACTGTCGCGTGAACGGGGCCTGAGTGGTTTGAATTAGCTGCGCATGTAAAATGTGAGCGTTAACGCGAGCTGTCAGATAATGTGTCAATGTTGGCTGCCCAAATGATGGAGAAATAGCAAACCAGCTTAAGACATAAAAGCGACATTAAAAAAAAAACAAAAAAAAAACAAACAAACAAAAAAACAAACACAAAAACCCCACCCATTCATATTCAAAGATTTCACTCCCTGCAAATTGCTTCCTCTTTGAGAAACTTTTTTCCTCCTCCTTCGACTCTCTTCAGTCCTTCCTGTCAAGGTGCGAGTGTAACATACTCCACAACCTAATTTTATTTGAGCACACAAATTCAATCTGAGGTATCGACTTGACAGCACAAGGAGTTCTCCTCCGCTGCTGGCCGCCTTTGTCATTTGGCCTGATGTCATCCAAAAAGCCTGCAGGAGATATCTCCAGTTAACTGCATCTTCATTGACAGTGGATTCGTCTTGCCTGCGCACCTAAATCACTCACCCGCGTTTAAAGTTGGCTGCCAGTATCTTTCCATTTTGAAGTTCTTTTACTTGTTTTTAAAGCCATCGCTGGTTTAGGGGAGTCAGCGTACATGGCTGACTCGCTCTCATCTTTTTAAATACACGCAGTTATACACACACACACACGCACAGAAAAATGGCCAGCTCAGCTATGTTTGACTGTGCATCAAAATCATGGAAAAAGCCTAAAACTATAAGTGGGCTATGTTGACATTTTAAAACCACATTTGAAAGCCTAATGAGTTACCTTGTAATCATGTTTTACAGCAAGCTGAAAGGCTGCGACTTACCAAAACAGGTTACTGGATAATTGTGTTAATGACTGTGGTTTTGAGCAATGAGCTTGTTAAGAATCCCAAATAGACTATGAATTGTTAAACGTGTGTTTCTCTGTCCCCGCTGTTGCAGATTACATATTAGTCAAGGATACATTTTGTAACAGAAAATCACAGTGTTACCTCGCCTTGGCATGTTGATTGGACGGAACGAAAAGGAGAGCCGAGCAGCTGGAGTGTCTTTAGTGTTGATCGATGTGAACTCAGGCAGCATCATCTTAACTCCGCCGCTATCAGATGGCGTCACACTCGTAAGACGAGCCGGCTGCGGCGGCGCGGGATTACACGCTCCGAGAAAACCAGAGATAAACCTGTGACACTCCAGCTGTGTGTCAGGGGTCAGATTTATCCTCCCCGCTGCCTCAGATTGACATGCTTTCAGTATTTGTGCGGTTGTGCGTGTGAGCGAGCGTGTGTGTGTGTGTGTGGCCGTGATCTCCCACAACACAGGGCTGGCGAATCCCCCCTCCACCCCCCCCAGACGATTCAATTAAGCAGCGTGCAACGTAAACAATAAACTTGAGGGGAAAACAATAAGCATTCAATTTCCATTTGGCTTATTGGTCAGTACATTTATCACAGGTAGCGGGTTTTAATGACTTTGCACTTGAGGACTGAGGGGGGAGTGATTTATCACGACGGCGCCCGCAGCTCCTCCTTCACTGTTTAAAAATGAAAAAAAAAACAACAACAACCGCCGAAGATCAAATCCAGCAGTTTGGGAGGTTAAATTAACACCCTGTCCGAATCCATGAAGAGAATATCCAAACAGTGAGAGAGGACAGGGAATGTGTGAAGACTCACTGTGGTGGAAGGGAACCTCATATCGCAGCAAGGTTATTGGTCAGCTGGGCCGCAGCGGTAATATGATGTCATATTAACTCCCTGGATGTCGGATGAGGCCTCAGAGGGAGATCATGGACCAAATCTCCTCCAGCGGGGCTGAAGCCGGATCTCTGCCCAACCAAACAAAAGTAATGCACATGAGTGAATAATGATGATATTGTTAGTGAGGTGTCAGTTCCAATAACACATGTTTTGGCCCGTATTGCCTGTAGCTCCCCAAACAGAAGTCTGAAGCGTCGCAGTGTTGCAGTCACGGTTGTTTTATTTTTGTATTTTTTTTTGGAGGGGAGGTGGGGAGGCGGGGGTGTAGAAATATAATCAGTAGGAAATATAAAATGATGGATTGCTCCCAATGAACTCAAGCAAGTCAATGCCAGATCAATCGCCATTTGGGATGGAGGTAATTAATGGATCAGCGCGGCAAGCTCTCCGCGATTGTGGGAATCGTCTAATCAAAGGTCAGTGGGGTCATCAAGACAAAAGGCCGGGGGGACTACACACCACCATTGTTTCCCCAACACGCCGCTTCTGTGAGGTACAAAATATCAAACAACTGCAGTTTAAGGACAACGACAACCACATAGACCATAAAAAAGAAGGTTTTTACAGTCACGCTGCACGCGGCCGCATAACAAACGCGGCTGCACTGTGAGATTTACCTGTTGTTGTCATCATTTGCTCCCGATACGTTTCGGTGTGTTTACGATGGGGATCTTTGGTCTGGTGGTGCAACAGGAGAAAGGACACAAAGGCAGATAGAATTTTGATTAAAGCATGTCTAGAAAAATCTGGCAATTAGTTTCAAGTGACTTTGTCACAGAAAAGAGCTGGTCAAGGCAACATTGGTACCAAAATATATGCAAATCACCTGGGGAACATGAATATCAAACATTAAATAAGAAACATCTACATCTACATCATTTATTTCCTTGTTTAATACAAATATTTCTTTTGTACCACCTGGCTGCTGTTATTCACTGTTCTGTCCTGTTTTAATGTTTGCATGGTAGAGCGGTAATTATAATTTCGTTGTCAGCACCCATTTCCAATGACAATAAAAGCGATTCTGATTATCTACACGTTATTCCGTACACAGCATCTCTGACCAGTGAGACATCCTATAAATAAAAGCGTAGATTGACCTACCGGTGTCATCCAATGCAGCGGCTCAAACCATTAATACCACAGTCTGGATGATTAGACCTCTCTGATTGGTCGGCAGCTGTGGAGTGGCTCAAGTTTAATCACTGTGAATTCATCTGTGACCGGCCTGTGACCACGGCAACGTCTGAATGCACAGGAGACGACCCCGATGGCCGATTTCAGCACTTCTTTCAAATCGGTTGGGAGAAAACAACTCTGACTGGACTCGTCGGGCGGTCCGTCGCCTCCACGTCGTGCTGTAAAAACCACCTCACACACACCTAAGCTTTGCTGTTACTTACCCGCGGCGTATCTTTTCTGCAGCATTTGCACGCTTGCGGCACGGGTCGACCACTTTAATCCAAATTATGCCGCCGACATGATGACATTTTGTGCAGACATTAGCGCCCCCGCACCACCGCCACCATCATCACCATTCAATCACAATTTCTTAGTTTTCCCAACACTTTTGATCATGAAAAGTTGCCTGCTAAACAAATACTGACAGGTGAATCGCTGTACTTTCTGTACACTCGGTGAACTCTAACGAGGTGAGGTAACCCGCGGATGCTCTTGACTGCAGTGGCAGGTCGGGAAGACATACCGCAGGTCACCGGAGAGGCCACAGCGGCGTGGCGATGTGGCAATTTAACTGTACTCGCAGGATCCATCCGCAGCAGCCGCCGGCCCTCACCTCTTCCTCCTGCTCCTTCTCCTCCTCTTCCTCTCGGTTGTTTTAACAGGCAGTTTGTTACACAAGAGTTTGGCGCGGCTCTGGTCCTGCTGCCGCGTCCCTCACGGGCCACATCCTGTTACCACACTGCTCCCACTCGCTTGTTGACACATAGGTCATTGGCTACGCTTGCAAACATTCAGACATAAAAAGGACACGGCGGGCACACTCGTGTAAGAAAACACACACACATACACACACACACATGCGCGCGTGCACACGCAGCTCAGACTCGGCTCATCGAGCGAACAACAGCCAGGCATTTCTCCTCTCATTACTTTGCCAGTGTGTGTGTGTGTGTGTGCGCGCCATGTTGGCTGTCCTTCTTGTGCGATACGTTGTCTTTGGCCATGACTTTTCATCCGGGAAGCCCATAATTAGACAGCGACCGGATGCTGCCAAGGAAGGCTGAGGTTAAGGAGTGGGAGTGCGCGGCCTGTTTGCTCGCCGGTTGTCACAAACACGACGGGGAAAGCGAAGAGGCTTAATTACAGGAGCGACACCCCAGCTGGACCCTGATGATACGCTTCCTGTGATTAGAGGAAATGATTGCTATCGATTTGCCGGAGCAGAAGAAGACTCATGTTTAATTGCATTAGAATAATTGCCTATCGACGGCCGAGCCGCTCCGTGTCACTTATGAGGCTGCGGCGCGTTAGGTGTGAAATTTGTTTATGCCACAGTGCACGGGAAGTTGTTTATGACGACAACATTCGAGACGTTTCCCGGTTAATTTTTGCCCCGTGAACGGGCACTGTAAGGTTTGCTCATGTTTCCCAACATGTATGAATTTTCCATGAATATCATCAAGAATTTTTCCCTCCAGATTGCAGGTTCCTAAATAATTCTGCCAATTTCTTACAACTCACTCGCTCGCTCTCTGGTCCCACGCAAGCAGCTTTTACCTCCTCCTGTTTTCCAATAACGACCAAGTGTACCGAGAATGATCGATATATATTTCCTGGTGACCTTTGGCTCAGCTCTGGCAAATGTCGATATGTATTTGAGGTTGCACTGTCAAGGCTAGTTTCTGCACTTCCCCTCGCACCATCAGTCCATCGATCTTCCACTTTGCTCTTGTGAAAAAGCCAAAAACCTTATGCTAATACTCCACTCACAAGATTTGTCATTTCATAGCTAATCTCTCTCTTTTTTCTTTTTTTTTTTTTTTTAATGGACACTTTAATCACTACTTGTATATCTTGAAATTAAAAACAAGTAGAGAGGCAAATTATGAAACGCAAAATGTCTCAAGGTAGATGTTCTGCAAGCAGGAAGGAAAATCACAAGTATATAATTCATGGCAGGAGCTTCCAGACGAAGCCACAGTTACAGATGTGGGCTGTCCCCCCCCCCCCTCGTACGTGATTTGTACCGTCACCGCCGGCTTGTTTGTCTGCCTTTCCGTTCTCTTCCTCTTGTTTGGGTTCTTGTCTCTCGCCGCTTGCGTTCCGAATGAGACCAGACAGACCTTGATCTTCTGCCAGGGACAGCGGCTGCAGGGCGGGCAAGGCTGCAGAAAGTTACCCTGCCCCCAGGTCACTGTGGTAGCCAACATGGAATCACTGAGTAAACAAGTGGTGTTTGTCAAGGGGTGGCTCGGGACAGAGGATACTAGGGCGTGTGTTTATATGGGGTGTGCATGTGTGCCAAGATGTCTTAAAAGTTTCTGGACGGGGTGCCGTGGCGTGCCGTCTGCCAGAGCGTTTTTAGGGAAAATATTGACTGCTTCACGTCTGCGCTGAGCGTGAGCGTTTGCTACATGCTGGGATGAAATATTCATCACTGGGGATACGTCTTCGGGCATGGTATGTGCTGAAGGTTGGAGAGCTCTTTTAAACGCATCAATATAATTTCCCAGCATCGCCACTGACAGGCATTAGTGTACCGTCAGAGGACATTACTGTATCCAAGCTGTCCTTCATGCATATTCATGTTAAAACGAACAACAGACAAAATGAGTTTGGTATCACCAAAGAAGCATGCAACACCAACAGACAGAGTGACTTTGATGTAATCATTTTAAGTGTGATACTGCCAACTTGAGGAAACACCACGCTGGCTCATTTGCATAATCCGGCGTCCTCAGACAAATGCCGTCACCTCGGATCCCGTCAATCTGGTTGCTCAAACGCGCCGAGGAATCGCGACGTATCATGACATGCGCCGCGCTCCAAAACACCACGCGACAAACTTCTACTGAGAAGTGGAACGCGGAATCATCATCAACACAGATGGCGCAGCTCTGCCACAGTTTTCATCAATTAGACTCGATCACACTGTTCCACTTTGGAAATTTGCGTCAATTTTTCATTGATGATCCCTGCTTTCAAAGCTCAAACTACTTTGTGTTCACCAAAAGCTAAAACCTTTAAAAGCTGAACCAACAAAAGCTCCGAGTTCTAAGCCCTCCTCTCTCTGAACATGGGAGCTGGCAGACGCTCGCCCATCGCCCGCAGCCGCGCCGTCCCCTGCCATCTTTTGCAACGCCGCATTGTGCTAATGCTCCAAATCCACATGTAGTTACATCCGAGAGACAGACGATAGAAGTGATAAAAAAAGAGAAAAAAAAAAGCCACAGCTGTCTTAATTTGGACAAAACTTTTTTTGATGAATAATCCAGTGCTAAGCTAACCGCACACACCGCTGAAATCCCTGCGATTACCTCAAAAATTAATGAACTCCTGCTTTGGCAGTTGAATGATTTCAGCGGTGAGAAATGCACCGTTTTAAAATTCTGCACTTCCCACAGACTGGAAACATTTATATTATCTTTTTTAATGAAGTCTGATTCACAGGTGTGTCTGGCGCATGTGACCACCAAATAAATAAAGTCCAGCTGTTGCCCTGTTTTTCTTTTTTCAAACCTCCTTTAATTGTGGTTCCCACAAAATCAAAAATACTTGTTGCCATGTGTGGATGATATAATCATTCACACAAAACACTAAAGAAATGTGTTTAAATTGCATCCCTATTTACTCAATATACTCCGGTCTTATTGACAATTCTATTGTAACTTGTTACATCCTAATTTCCCAGGACATGCACAGCAGGAAAGCATAATTACCACTGAGATCATTTCCCCTTTTTTTTTTTTTTTTGTTCCTCTTTCTGCTTATCTATAAACATCCCGGAATAATTGATCAAGAGATCAGGGATTCTTTACAGCAGCACCCTTGTCTCTGCTGTGCAGCCTGATAACTGTGTTTATGAGCAAGTTCTCTTCACTCTCAGGAGCACTCACAGTTCTTCCCCCAAGGCTATACAGCATATATTTATATGAATATATATCTGTTTATCTCACTACTTTTTTTTTTTAAACTGCAAATGTACTACATATATATTTGTGACACTCTAAAGGTCAAAATTGCGATAACAGCAATAGATGAGAGCCAGTGGTGCGGCAAACTATGTTATCATCCACTTCACCACATTATTTTGACATGATATATAGGCTATTCATAATGTGTATGTTTAATATTTCACACCATTACTGCATATCATACATATTTTATGTACAACATTCACTAGTGCGGCAAAATGCAAGTATCTCAAATGAGCTTCATGCAGCCTGCTGTTGTTGTGCTTTGTGTCTATCCCTCCATACTCTGCACAACAGGGAGCTCATGTTTCTCACTGAGAGTAAATGTGATCGGCGGGACAATGAGTCAGGCATAAGGAAATGTATTTATGTCCACTCTCAGAATAGAAACGGAGACCTTAAATAAACCTGATGAGATAAATAAGTCCTCCAAGTGAGGACGCCGCAACGCGCCGACTTTGATCGGAAAAAAACCCAAACAAACTTGATTACAGTTTTTAAAAGTCTGCCGCCGGCCATCATGCCAGTCCGGCAGTCTTGAGTGTCTACTTAAATACAGCCGCGCCATACAGTGCGTTTCATCATGGAGGCACAAAGAAGGAGTGCTCAAGAGCTCCCATCATACATTGCCTAGACTAAGAGCAGCAGGCACCTCTGGCAGAGCCCGGGCCTGGTTAAGGGTTAATCAGTAACTGTACAGTCACTGCGGCAGAGCGGCGCGACCGATAAAGGAAGTGGGTCGAATAAGCCTCAGAAAAAGAAAGAAAAACAAGGGTGCTATGTAGAGAACACACCCCCACCAAGGTCCATAGAATACTTCCTGTGGAAAAAAAAAAAAAAAAAAAAATCCCAGCTCCACCACAAAAATGTTTTTGTTTTTTTTCTACTTTTGCCTATGCTCCATCCTTCCAACAAGTTTCACGGGAAATGGGCTGGCATTTTTGTGTTGTCCCATTCTGTTCTTTTTTTTGCTAAATGTCATGGTTTGGCTCCCAATTTTTATGGGTTCCTCCCTGGCACATGCTACACTCCTCCACCAACTTTGGTATAATTCAGTCTTGTAGTTCTTGTGTAATGCTGCTAACCAACAATCCCTTAAATTTCACTTCAGTTTTTCAAATGTGAAAGTCAAACATCTAAGATTTCTTCTGTGCACAAAAAAAAACAGACGCATTTGCTCTCAAATTTTAACTAATTCGTTCAAATTTGGATTAGTGGTGGTCAACTCGGTCAGGTTGCTTTGAGTCACTCACTAACGTGATCTGGTTCACTTGAGCCAGTGTTGTTGGCCGCTTACTCGAGTCAGCGAACCGATTAAACTCAATCATACAAGTCTGCGGTGCTTCCGGTGAGTTCGCTGCCCTTTCCATCAGTCCACAAACTCGCTTTGCGTGCTTAGCAGCAGCCAGCCAGAGGACTCATAGGATCTGGGTTAATGGACACCTCCGACAGGTGATTCTTAATTCGGTACTTCATGTAGATTTGAATCATTAACCTGGGTGGTTCAGGAACCAACCAGCTCTAATTTGTAATACTGAGCACCTCACCCGTGCAGAGATGACCCATCCACTCCAGGTGAGGCCTAACAAGATGCTGACTAATCAAGGGCGTCTTGAACTGGTCTCAATAAAAGACCACTCTTAAATGTGTGGTTGATTTTGAAGACAGACCTTTATTGGAAGCCAAACTCCAGTTAGTATCTGATATGACCACCGTTTGGCCTCATGTAGCTTGACACTTTGCAGAGAGGCGATCAGGTTACTGATCGTGGGCAATGGAATATTAGGCCACTCCTCTCGAATGGCGATGCGTGGTTGCTGGGTATTGGCAGGAATTGCCAAGCATCCCAAACTTGCTCCAGAGGTGACATGTCTGGCGAGGGCACAGGCCCCCGGCAAGAACTGGGATGTTTTCAGCCTCCAGGAGTGGCGTGACAAAAGGTCTGAGATATATGTTTTTGTTGCGTGTATAACCGAGCATCTAACTTTGGAGCTGTGACTCCTTCGTTTGTGACAATGAGTGGCGAGCGTCAACAGCGATCAACGCTGTTTACTGTTCATTCCAAAAGCATTGCAACTGCTCGTATTTTATTACGTTTCAGCTCCGTAATTGAGGTCTGGTGGGTTTTTAGGTACAATTACTGCACCACAGGCGGTGGCTGGGGCCGCTCCTCTGCTCGGTACCACACGCATATGGCTTTGACCGAGTGGCTGAACGGGCTGGAATGATATGTTACTCCAAACAACAATCTGCATCCATAATCTGTGTTAGCCACAAGGCTTAGACGTTAAAAAAAAAAAAAAAAATCAATAACAGCATCTTACAGTTTAAAGGGAGAGCGATGAACGAAGCACATCTTAAACTGTTTTCGTCGTTCATGTTGCACAATTCGGCCAAACAATTCCTGCACATTTATTTGTCTTTGGTCTGTCAGAGCGACTTAGCAGAGCGCCGAACAGCTAGCCAGAGAAAAAGGTCGAGTGCATACACTGCGGATGTGTCTTCACCCTGGGCTAATTTTTTTTTTTTTTTAATTCTTAAGCAACATGTGCATGACAGGGAATTAATTTTGTGCATAAACAAGTTATGGTTTGTTTCCTGAGGTTGTTGTTTGCCCGGCGTTTTGTTGGACATGATTAATAAAGCTGTCCTACACCTTCTGTGGAGGGAATTAGCAGGAAAATGGTGGAAACTAGTGTGGGTGTATGATGTTGGACAGGGGTCATGTGTGATTTGTGTGCACGTGTGAGTGCGTGAGTGTGTAAAGATGGGAGCGTTTCGCCGTGCAGTCCCTCATACATATTTCCCCGTGCAAACACATGTGCCTTTGCATCGCGTCCCCTCGAATGTCAGCGGTGTGCCACAGTCCTCCTGTCTTTCCACGCCGCAGATAATGAGCATATTAATATGTACATACCCAGTCAGGTTAATGCCTGCCTGGCACTCCAATTTCACGGCCCAGTCTCAGGTCTCGGCAGTTTCCGCGGCATCAGTAGGCGGCGGTTTCCCTCTATGAGATGAAGAAAGAAAAATATAGTTCTGAATTATTGAACAGATACATGACTGACAGGCCGGCTGATGAAAGTTAAGGAAAAAGGAAAGAGAACAGCAAGAAAGTACAAAAATTGGTATCGTGACGTTGACTGATGCCAATTTTTGGTGAGGGGTGGATGCTGAGAAACGCTGGCCATGGGGGTTGTGGTAGCGAGGACAGAATTGGCAAGATTGCTCCTCAGTGACATGTTTTTTTTTTTCTTTTTTCCTCTTTCTCAGAGCTGCAGAGGCTATTCCAGGTTATCCATCAGAAATTATTCATGACTTCCAATCTGACTTTTGATATCTATTTGGCAGATTTTGCTCCTTAAAATGCTGCTGTGGGTTTTGACAAACGGTGTCATCAAGAATACAGAGTAGAAAATCTGACTAGCAACTGAATGCAGTTATCTATTTTTTTTTTTTCTCTCCAAATGAGCTCATTCGGTAAAATCTGCTGGTGTCTGTCAGCCATTAAGCGTCAGAGAACATTCACGGCTAAAAGTCATTGGAAATGTCAGACAGATAAAACAGCTCCCATCCAGGGAACCGTGTGACAGACAGTGTGATCAAGCTAAACGGTGGGATGTGTTTGGAGGAGTGATTTGATATTTTGTGTGTGTGTGTGTGTGTGTGTGTGTGTGTGCGTGCGTGCGTGCGCGTGCGTGTTCTATCATGTTCTGACTCAACTGTATGTGTGGCATACCATGTAACTTTACTGACACTTTTGAAATCACATGTCAACACAACCACAGATTTAGAGCCTCTGTAAAAAAAATCTACGTCTGCGCCAGTGCTTGGATTTTCAAATGCTTTGATGTAAAATTGGATATCAATTGCATGACATTTACTTTTCATGCATGGAAACTAACTACAGGTTCTGTAACAAGGAAGTTAAAAGGGATAGTTCACCCAAAAATGAAAACTCACTCATTATCAACTCACCCCTACGCCGCTGGGGGAGTGAGGAGCCCACAAAAACACTTTTGCAGCCAAATCAGATATAGTTGAAGTCAACGGTGACCATTACTACCTGTTGTTCAAAACAAACAACAACAAAAAAAGCATTCAAACTCGTTGTGAAACGGCATAATTTACAACGATCCTGGTCCTCGGGCACCTCCACCCGACATGTCTCCCTGCTCCAGCAAACCCGATTCAAATGAATGGGTGAATACCAGGCTTCCACAGAGCATAAGGAGGAGCTGTTCATTAGAACGAGGTGTGCTGGAGCACGGACACGTCTAAAAACATGCACAATGCAGGGCCGAAAACCCCCCGATTTGAACCATGTTTCCAGTACAAATGCAGCGGTTACGTTACTGGCCCCAAGCCGTGCTCATGGTTGTGCAAACAGCTCTCAGCCGCGCAACTGGCAAGTACCGTTCTGTTTCGCTCGACACTCGAAAAGTGTTTTGTGGACTTAGTGAGCAGATAATGAGTGAATTTTGATTCGATGAACCATCCCTTTGACGGGCGAAATTTGTAATGATGCTAACTTAGTTGCACAGGCAAATACCACAATCAAAATCAACGCATTACCAGACGCAGTCGGGCAGAGGTCGGCACCCCAGCTTCAGGACCCCTTTGCAATGGCGCCCTCTAGTGCTGAAAAAATAATAGTAATATGGAGAATAACTAAATATTTTTTACATTTTTTTTCTTTTTAAAAGGGAAAACCTCTTATTTTGGAGATCAAGGTGATACTGTGACACTGAAATTTAAAAAAAAGTGTTTTAATATTTTGGCAGCTCCATAATGCACCCGCTCGGGAGCACAAATGCAGCGAAACTGAGAGCCTCCTTGAACCCGACAAACCTTTGTTTGGCACATGGAACGCCACTCCCGACGCCTGGATGAACACGAAAAGATGTGCGTTCTGAGCACTGTCAATCTTTGCACCCGCGTACTCATGCGAGCGGTTTCTCTCAAACCTGAACTACATCAAACCCAAACGGCGCCTGCGCCTCACAGATTCCAGCCTGCAGTCCTGCATGAAGATCAAAGCCGCCCCTCGCAGGCTCTGCATCGATATTCCGACCCAGAAATCACATTAAACAGGTGACACCATCTTTTAATGGGCTTTTATCTTGCAACAAGAAATATTTGTTTTTGACTTGAGCTGATGTAATTATATTTTATATTCAGGCTCGGCGGATGATTGCCGTGTGCGGCTGAGGAAAAAAACCAGAAGAGGATGACAGCACGCTAAATTGAATACAAAACTGGATATTTTTCATGTTAACTTGTTTTCACGTTTTATTTTTGTCAAAGATGAGGACTTTTTATTTTATAAATTTTCCACAAATGAGACAAGGACTCAAATGGACCCGCATAGTTCTTTGTTTTATTTCAAAACAGGCATATTCATGCCAGTGTGTTCTCTCCTCTTTATGAGTGTGGTGGTTTCCATTGTTTTAAAAGGTAAAACAGCAATAAAATGTTTTTTTTTTTTAATCTTAATTTTAATGGTCTAACAGGTTTTGCAGTTCTAGATGAATTTTCTTGGTGGGCTGTTTTGATAGAAAAGGTTGCAGACCCCTGCAGTAAGGCAGCACATCCACTGTGAGGTCTTGATAGGCTGCAACATTTACTTTTGTGGACAAACAGCCCGAACTCAAATCACAATCACATTGTTACGCTCATGAAGCGGCTGCTTCATGCTAGCTCCTGGTGACAGCCCCTCCGGCAGTCATGCCTTTAAAGACTCCTCAAAACTTGGAGCGATTTTGTTCGCGCTCATTCTGTTTCATGCACAGCATTAATATGTTCGTTGTCGTCAATGCTCACATTGCACGTTGCACCATCTGAGAAGCCACCATTTCCCATCACTGGACAGGGGATCCGGCTGCGCGGTTGTTTAGCGGCGGACAATAAAACATGACGAGTGTTTGTGTGGAATCTGCACAAATAGCAGGCGAAAATGTTTTCTGAAATTGCGTTGGTGAAATCGTACTGGTGGCAAATTTCCGAGGCGGCGGCTCCAGCACTCCAGTGCTCTCTGAAGGACAGTATGGAATTGGATTTTTGAAAGCGCATATTTGTGCAGCCTCTCATCAACTTGTTGTCTATGATTTAATGGTCTTGAGGTCCAGTTCCATTCAGGCAAACTCCAATAGTCATATCGTATATAAAACATATATAGTATGTGAGAGTAATTCGAACATTTATTTTTGTGTGTGTGTGTGGTTTTCTATGTGTGTCTGCATGTTTGTGCGTCTTTGAAGCCTTTCCAGGTAAAATTGATACTCAAGGGTAGTTTTTAATTAAAAAATGATCCCATTATGATGACTAGATATGTATGAAGAACATTTCTGAAATATTATATTGGGTGAAGTACAATTTTGCTAACAATATGTGCATTAGCTGAAAAAGGTTAATGGTTCAACAAACGTATGCCGTAGTTGAACACGCCAGTCCATCCCCACATATAATAAGAGTGATCACATACCACCCCCCCCCCAAAACAAAATGTGTGATTGAGTTCTGGTGGCTTCATACTGGAACATTTAAAATATATTCTCCTTCCTCTCCACGTAGTTGTTGCATGACTCATTCCGTTCTCATAGAATGTCAAGTTTATTTCTGTGCAGTAAAAGACTTCTACTGACGTAAAGCAAAAATGTCCAGTGAGTGTACACTGTCATGTGTGTATTATTCCCTCCGAGATGCCGGTGTCGCTGGTGAACGCATGAATAAAATGTGAACGAAACAATGCTTCCATTCATCAATTTCTATCAATTTGTGCTAATTTACACTAAGTATGCTAGTAACAGGAATATGGAGACGTTTACGATGACATTTGCTCGTGTGAGTAAACACTGCAAAGATGACTGCAGCTGTAATTTGTACTCAAAGGCGCAAACTTTGGCATTTATAAACACCTATCCATCTTCCAAAGTGCGATATGTATCCACTTTTAAAACAAAACTGAGATCAGCACCTCCAATTTGATCAACCACCAGGCTGCTGCCAGTGTCGCTGCCCTGCTGATTCATATTTTGCGGCAAGAATCCATCAGGAGGAATCATCGTCTTACCACAGCAACACTGCAACCAACACCGGGCTCGGCCGAGATCAAAATGCATCGGCGCCTTGGGTAATGCATTTACATTTTGTCGGGCGCATTTGCACATCTGAGTATTGATTTGCAAATCTTGTTTAGCGTCCGCGAGCCTGACATGTTTGCAAAGGTCACGGAAAGTGCCGCTTTCACTCTGATAATTAGCAATAATCACATTTTAGCTTTGTCACAGAGGCTCCTCTGAACAATTCGTCAATTGGATTCGAAATAAACAACCGAGTATCAACAAAGCGAGCAGTTATGAAAGCAGGCTTTCAAAACGCGCAGGAACTTTCATTGGTAATCAAAGTAGGAATCAAAATAATGATATCTTTATGCGCCATTCTACAGCTCAAAGCAGCCATGTACACCGCTTCCAGCTCTGACCTTCCAGGAACCTCCTCTCGAGCTCACGTATTTTACACTTCAAAGTCAGCAGTTAAATTATTCCAATTAGGCCTGCAGCTCTGTTCTGGTGGTCGCAATCTGCTGATGAAAGAGCTCACCAAGCCATTCATACCCCCTCAAAAAAAAAAAAGAAAAAAAAAGAAGAAAAAAAACCATATGATTGCAGTTATACGCATTAATCCAACTGTTACGGAAGATCTCTGCTAAACCTGTTTTGAGTATTAAATAAATTATGCAATGCATTCTTTTTAAAAAACAAAAAAACCCTCATACCTTTACTGACAAATGCAAGATAAGTGTATGGCCGTGATGCAATATAAAGCTTGGAGGGCTTGAATTGTTTTTAAATGAAAACCAGCCCATGTGACTGATGGGCTCTGAAGCTCTGCAGGATTTTTATCTTCGACGTCAAACCGCCTGGTAAACGAGACCAGCAGATGGGAACTTATTGGGCGCGTTTTACCCCTCATGGATTTCTAGACGGCTCTATCGATTTTGTATGCATTGCACCAAGGCTGTCTGAAATAAAACCGTGGGCCGTCCTCCCCAGTGGAGTGGGTCTCTTCTCTGCGCAGCGCCGACGCTACCCTCATCCGATGAGCGTTTCACCCGCGTTTCGGGTGAGCCGCCGGACTGAGGGAATTACAGAGGGGGAAAATTACAGGTCCAAACTATTATGTCCGCTTTAATATCCGTTTCCCAAACAATAATGTAGTGGACAGGGGGGAGGGAGGCAAGAGCAGAGCAGTATTACCTCACCATCTGCTCTCTCCCACCACTTGGTTTGTCTCTTCTCTCTTCTGTGCTGACTTCTATTTATTCAATCTGGTTCTCTCTCTCACTCTCTCCCCACCTCTCCCTCTCCCTCCCTCTCTCTCTCTTCCTGCACCCCACTTTCCTCCACACACTCCGTGGTTCTCCCCCTCTATTCCATCACTAGATACCCGCTTCATTATCCACCCATTGTTCGCCACATCTAAGTACCTCTTACACATACGAACACTCATTATTCCATTTGTTATCCTGCCTAAAATCGATTTCTCTGTCACCGTGGGAGTGGGAACGATGAAATATTCTTTTGCATTTTTTTTTTGTGACTGTGCACAAACACTCATGATGTAAATGGAAATGTACAATCTTGACGTTGCACTTGCGGTGGCGGCGGCAGAGCTTCATTTACGCTACATTTGGCAACTTGACGCGCGAGAATGGAGTTGGAGTCTACAACTGGATTGTTTGACAATGCATATAAATGCAGATAAACAATAACGTTGAATCGTCTTGCATAAAAGTGATGGGTCAGTGTTACGTGGATGATTCTGGTCCCAAAATCTAGACCCTCGCCTACGGATTCTCTACGCATTTAGATTATTGATGACTTTAACATAACATTTGTACGGCACAATGGTGTTTTTTTGTCTTTTGTATTTGCATGTACAGAAAAATATGTAATAAAATTAAAATGCAATGCAACAACAAAACAATGTACTGTAAGAAGCAAACCAACAGATTCCAACAAAGTCCAAACTCAATACGAATAAACTTTCCCAACAACAGTTTGTCGCATGAATATGAGACTTCATGTTGTCTGGGTGTTTGTGATATTGTGTCCACCCTGTTGAACATAAAACCACAGATGCAGAGGTACTATATCTATTATATGTCTATTCAAGTGCAATGGTTGTGTTAAAGAGATTCAGAGCATTTAAGAAATGAAGAAAAAGAGAGGCATTAGAGAGGCTGCATGTGTCAAAGTAAAACGCTTTTATGGAATATGTCAAAAAAAAAAAAAAAACCCACACATTTTAAATGTTTTAATTCATGTAATTTTACTGTCCATTCTCTCCTCTGAAAGCATCAAATGTTAGATGCTGAGTGGGTACACCAGCACTTAGGATGCCCTGCTGTCTCACCTCTGTGGAGAAGAAGGCGCTGTGACATTTAGGCCTCCGTGTTCTGCAGGCGCACAACCAGCTGTGACAGCAGGCCGGGAAGAGCTGCTGAGTGTGTGTGTGTGTGTGTGTGTGTGTGTGTGTGTGTGTGTGTGTGTGTGTGTGTGTGTGGAGGGGGGGGGGGGGGGTGGAAATGCCAGCAATCAGGCAGGTGGCATGCCACAGTCTCACTGTCTCATAGTCACTGAGTGAAAGGTGACCTCGCGGGCCTTAAACTTCAAAAACACATTCTCTTCACACAACTCTCGGAGAAACCATTCCTCAAATTCCACATGGAAATAATGTCACGATCAAGTGCAACGGCGTTTAGATGATTTCATCCCCCCCTCCCCCCCTCCGTGCAACCTACACAGGAAGGAAACGGCAAATTACTCACACTGACAGAGCCGTTTCTTCCTCCTTCTCTCTTTTTAGTGGCCGGTGTCCAGGAACAGTCACTGGTGGTTTCTGGGCAACCTCAGTTGGCCATAACTGTTGAGGGGAAATCCACAATTCACCACAGCTGACCACACACACCCACACGTCTGAATTCCACAGCGAAACCTCAAACACACATCAACCGTCACGAGTCAACACAGACTTGCGACTGCACGTCACGCAGACTTACACAAACAGCAGCAACCTGCCGCCCACGCGGCCCCAAACACTCAAGGCTCTCATTAGGCCTTATGAGGGTTTAAACATAGACTCGCCCCTGCCAATGGTATGTTCACACACATGTGTGTGTACGCACCAACATGCAGAAAATTACACTGATTAAAAAACACTGAATGTCAGTACCTTTAGGGTTTCATGATGATTTTCTTAAAAAAGAGCCTTGCATAAAATGAAAACGTTTTATCTTAGTTTTCTTCTAATTGAAATCCTCAGTTTGAAGTGGGATCCTGAAGCATGTGAAGGTCAATGAACATGATGCAGCCGGTTCCGTCTTACGGTTTTTCACCCTCATGCAGACACACAGCATGTCCCACTTTACTTTGGCTATATATGCAACATCGGGCTTTCACAGTCATCAACCACATGGAGAACCGAATGCCACAGATTATATCCTTCTGCCAATTTTTCCTCCTTGAATGAACATGGGGTTTGAAGTTCACGTAGTCCACAGGATACCAACTTATGTAAGAAAGTCTCACCAGCAGGCCTCTAATCTAAAAAAACCCACAAATCCAACAATTCCCGATAGGCTGATGCTAAAACTGTACGTTGGTGTTATGTTTCTTTCTATATATACACACCAATCAAGCATAACATTATGACCACTGCATGTTAACCACAGTAGAATGCAACAGCCCTACAATAAATTCTCCCTTCCGGAGGAATTTTAGGTTGAATCTTTATTGACACTGTTTGAGAGATGTGTTTACACTATGTAAAAAGTAGTTTTATTCAAATAGGGATTGTTGCTGCTGCTGTAATTTGTGGTGCTGTTGAACTGCACTGGGTTAGTCTGAGAGGTGTCCTTAATATTTTGGTCATCCCACACAAATGCATCAAGGTGACAAAATATTAGGGACATCTCTAAGAATGAGTGTAGACAGGTGAGCAGGTGACAGGCTGGAGCAGGGTTAGTGGATTTAAAATGGCAGGGAAAAGCAAGTAAAGGGCAGGTGAAGGAGGCACGGTCGACCCAAGACGCTCAGCTGCCAGTGTCTTGGGAACACCTATACTTTGGTGCGCAGACCAATACAACAATCCTGCAAATCTAAAAGGTTACAATCTTTGGTGCCTATCATCTGTTGCACTGAGGTGTTAATTACTTCCACCAAGGAGGATTAGAACTAAACCACCAGGCGTCATTTCCAAGGTCTTATCAGTATAAGCCGGAGCGGCTCAACGGCATCACAAATTACAGTCCCAAGTAACAATCATTAAAACGTGTCAAACCACATTTCAATAAAAACTCAAAACATAAAACTTCACCCGAAGGGGGAAAATTATTGCAGCGCTGCTGAATTACATTCTATGGTGAACGTGCAGTGGTCGTAATTTTAAGCTTGATTGGTGTATATGCCACATGCCACCCATGATTTGGCTGCGTCAATATAACCCGAGACGTGGTTCATTTTCTAACTCGTGCTCACTGTTCTCTCAGCCACGGCACCCACAGAGGCACGTACTGTATTTGACTATTACAGAAACTAATGCGTCTCCACTATTTGAGCAAAGGCTCCATGTGCCTCTCCGACTGCGAGTAATTTGCGCAAGCTTCAACAGTGCCACGAACAATGAGAGAAGTGTTGCAGGCTGACGCAAACAGGAACTAATGCGTGTTTATTTCATTGAGTAGGGTTGTTTGCCAAAACCGCTGTAGCACAAAGCCAAGGTAATGGCTTGACAAATTGGATCTGTCAAACTATCTACCCTTGCCATGGCTCCTTTCCCTGCTGCTAAAAACAGAGCTAATTCACCATAAAGAGAACACGGGCGGCGTGCACTTCACCCCAGCGCCACCGGAGGTGAATAATAGACCAACATTAACGCATCAAAAAAAAGAAAAAAAAAATTAGTAGCAATTTGTTGAAAATTGAAGAAAAGTTAGAGATAAAGTGTTTAATCACATGCAAAAAGTGATAACCAGCTGCTGATTCAAAGGGTTCATTTGTGAGGATGCAAACCAACACTGTGAAACGCCTTCCACAAAACATTACCGGAAATAGTTGCAGGTCCCTTGGCACAAAAAAGTGAGTCACAAGCATTTGATGAAGAACTCCTCCAGCTACAAAGACTACCATTACCCTTTTGAAGAGCACAGAGGCATGATGAGACGTGGCTGTGCTGGCTTGTTAGCACAACTGAAAATTATTCCTTTACAAATGTTGAAACCTGTTGCAAATGTATCTCACTAGATGATATGCCATATAAAGCAGTCTCCTGTTTCTTCTAGTCTTACTAGAAGAAACAGGAAACTGTTTTATATGTTCTTCTAGTCTGTTTCTTCTAGTAAGACTAGAAGAAACAGGACTGCAGTTAAAGTGCAAAAACATGAGCAAATACAAGCAATATAGCCGTGCTGCGTCTATGCTAATAGCATCTAGACTCATCTAAGTGGTTTGAAAAAATGACCCCCCACCTCCCCCAAAAAAATCCGTAATAACTGGGACATAATTTAGGCAACAGGACTGAACCTCATTTTTCAGTCACTGTAATGTGCAGTGAAGCGGTGCACTGGAACCAGATAGAGATCAGCTGTTTTGATGAGTTACCAGGGCTGGAAAAAATATTAAAATATTTAATATATGAAAACATGATTTCTGTCTAAATTGGACAAAAATATACTGTACAAAAAACATTAAAAATAAAGATGCAGGATTCAATTATTATATTTCATGGTGAAGTTTAACATTGATAAATTTATATTTATGAATCTGAAGGCATCTCACGTTTAGAAGACTGGCATGAAAATTCAGGGTAGATTTTTCTAGCTGGCTGTCTAGCTGCTATCTAACAGCAGTAATTACATTTCAGTGGAATTGTCTCAAAACCAAAACTCCAATTTCATCGTCATTTTCCTGCAATATCTGACATTTATCTATATCATCATGATGTTACAATGTTTACAATCGTCAGCGTGAGCTGGGGGTGGCACACATGTCAGCTGAAACGATGTTTTATTAATCTTATGAGCAAAGCTATTCTTACCATCATAAGAAAGCGTTTAATATTTTATAGGCTTCAAGTTCTGGGATATAGCAGTTCCAATGCACCCTCTCGGACTTGAAAGCATTATAACAAGCCAGAGTGGATGGTGCTCCTATGGAGGCTATAATGTCTTTGGCCCCCTCAGCGTCTCCTTTGATGCTGCAGCTCAGCCTGGTGGCTCCTCTGCCAGCCTAAACACTCATTGGGAGGCATCCATGTTTGAGTGAAGCCCTTCAGGCATTAAAACAGCGCCTCTACATCACAGAGAGCTTATGTAACTGCAGCTATAGGTGTTATCATACATGTTCTGGAAAGCTCCTTTAACGGATCTACACTCGGTTTTGACCCATTAAGTCTCTAAGTGACACTTGCTGAACATCCTGGTTGGGTCATGTTTGGAATTTGGCTTCCCAGGACTTCATCTCCACAATGGCGGCATATCTGGTCAGCAGATGTGACAGCAGAGGCTCATTTCTTTGTCACGAAAAGACGAATTTTAACTTTAACAATTCCAATGCTGAAGCAGCAGCTCCTGCATCACATCTAAGCTGGTTGGACCGCATTTCCTGAACAAATTGATATAAAACAAATTAGGAAAATGTGTCATATCGACCTTTTAACCTCAAAACAGTCACAGAAAATTCAATGTGACATAATTGTTACGATAAGAAAAATGGCGATGAGCTGCTCAGTTGTCTTCTGTATATCCAGCATCATTTTTCTGCAGGGAGAAATGGGACTGCGTTCTTCAGTGAACATGCATTTTGTCAATGTGTCAAAATACAACTCCATTTCCAGAAAAGTTCAGAGGTTGTTTGAAACGTAAACAGAGCCCATATATGTAATCAAAAATGGCACAAAGACAGCATTTCAAATGTTGAAACCGAGAAGTCTTATTGTTTTTGGAAAATTACATGCCGACTGCGTGGATAAACCGCCGCCTCTCAGACGCAGGAGAGGGTCTCGGACGGCGGTGGCATGCGCCGCAGGCTGTGACAAAGAGCCAGTATTCGATTAGGGGATGAGGGCAGGATCAAACTTTAATGACCTGCCCAAATTAGAGCATCACTCATACAGGTGGACGGCAGTTGGTTTGAAAACCACTTGGCAGCGTCTCGACCAATTTACGCTCGTAACGCAAATAGGCCCCGAGGAGGTAAATAACATCATCCCAATTTGCCGGTTCGGCAAATGGAGCTGACTGAAATATCCGAACGACACTGCCTGCAAACATGGACGCAGCTCAGGGCTTTTTCAGCATGAAGAATGCCAGTAACAATAGGAAAACTAGACTGGCGGTCCGGCACTTGGACTTCACACGTCTGCAAAAGGCCGGTTAAAGTAATGGGGAGGAAATAAAAACGTCAAAAATGGCCCAACATTCTCCTTGGGTCTGGTACTGCTCATGACTGTTTCTTGTAACATCCCTTATTAAGCACTGCAGACTCGAACATCTGTGGAGGAACGGGCAGAGACAGTTAAAAATAGCAGAAGCCAAACTGACCCTCCTATTTACAGCATTTTATTGTGACTGGCGTTTTTGTGGCAACTGCACAGCATGATGGCCATCTGCCCCTAACATGTAGCATGGGTGTAAAGTGCCGTATTTGAATACTGTTAAATGTCCATTTCGCCTCAACAAATCGGCAGGAGAGGAGTATCCACACTACATTTATGTAGGCCAGTAAAATAAGAGAGACTGGCGAGAGGTTTGCCGGGACCTGGCGCAACTGGCCGACCATGAAATCAATTCAACTCAGCACTCTGTCATATTATATATTTTTATGTTTTGTTGTTTTCTGGTCAATTTGTAACGTTCTGGTTTCTTTGTAGGAGCGTAAAAAAAAAAAGAAAAAAGGATCATTTGGACCTCTGAGGTGTGACTGCTGCTGGTGGATGAAAATGTCACCCATAATCAACATCTACAGCTCCATAAAATGCATTTCCCCCCCCTTGATGTGTAATATACTTATGCAGCCGTGGTCGCATGAAGAACTGTGAACACTGATAATTCTGTGCTCGGGCGGTGATTAAACTGTTGATGCTTATGTAGAGACAAGGCCATCAGAAACTGACCATTCAGCTGTGGTGAGTTTGAGGTAAATTAATACAAGTTTGGGAAGAATTTGTGTAGTTTTGGCGCTGCTGCGGCGGCGGCATGATAAAATGACCAGCCGGGAAAACATTAATGCGGCAGTGAATTACTGAACCTCCACTGTGACTGTCGCCTTCCATCAGATTTATTTGTCTCCTCCGTCCCTTTGCATTCTCGTCTCCCCTTCATGAAGGTAATTGATTTCATTTGTGCAACACAAGCTAATTTTCAATCACTGCAAGCTTCTGACCTTTGGAGTGTGAAACACTTAGCTGCGCTAATTCTGTCACCATCCGAGCAGTGTTGCGTTCAGGGAGCCGCGAGTCCTCTGCCACCATGCAATAATGTGTTATCTGCTTAGCCTGCTAAATGAGGTGAAAACTGAAATGGCACGTGGTTTGTTTCCCGCGTGCTTGATTAATCACAGCCTCGCTTGTCACCGCTCTCGCTGCCTGAAAGAAACTCACTGTTTATTTGATTTATTCATTTGATATTTAACACTCGATTGAAGATTGTGATGAGCAGCTCTTGGTTGGGACATATTTGATATTTCACTAATTCAATACTTTGCTTCTTCTATCTCACTTTTGTTGGGAGCCTGAAACACTGGAGGGCTTCACCGAGCCCACAAATCTTTATTAGTAAAGTAAAAAGTGAGACACTGTGTGCTCTGCCAAAAACGCATGCGGTGAAGTGTGTACGCGGATTTTTCGCAACTTGTAATCAAGATGAAACATAACGAGCGCAACCGGAGCTCTCCTTCACCACGACTACCTTCATTTTCTGCAGAAGTAGAAAATTGCTCACAAAAAAAAAAAAAAAAAAAAAAAAGTTATGACTGT